>JAGFNQ010005394.1:76129-197335 GCA_024364735.1 Boesenbergia rotunda | reverse complement strand
AGAGATCCAGAAGATCAAGCAGGGGATCCAAGAGGCAGAAAATTCAGAGTTTCGAGTATCAGATAGTGGCATCTCTATTTGGAGACCGCCTTTGCGTCCCCAATGATGAGGAACTAAGAAAGAATATTTTAGAAGAAGCCCACAGTACCCCGTACTCTATGCATCCTGGTTCTACCAAGATGTACCAAGATTTAAAGAAAAGATTCTGGTGGTCTGGACTCAAGCGAGACGTGGCCAGATATATCAGTACCTGCTTGACCTGCCAGAGAGTCAAAGCAGAGCACCAGAGACCAGGAGGAGTTCTACAGCCACTTCCCATTCCAGAGTGGAAGTGGGAAGAAATATCCATGGACTTTATCACAGGTCTTCCAAGAACCACCCATGGACACGATGCAATATGGGTGATAGTGGATAGATTGACCAAGTCTGCCCACTTCCTAGCCATCAAGTTATCGCATTCGGTAGAGCAGTTAGCACAGCTGTACGTGAAGGAAGTAATCAGGCTTCACGGAGTTCCGAAGTCGATCGTTTCTGACAGAGATGGGCGGTTCATCTCCCATTTTTGGAGGTGTGTTCAGGACGCCCTAGGCATCAGACTTCAGTTCAGCACAGCTTTCCATCCCCAGACAGATGGACAAACAGAGAGAGTAAATCAGATTTTAGAAGACATGCTCAGGGCTTGTGCGTTGGACTTTAAAGGGCAGTTGGTGCAATTTCTGTGCTTAGCTGAGTTTGCCTACAACAATAGCTATCAGGCCACCATCAGGATGGCACCTTATGAGGCATTATATGGCAGGAAAATATAGATCACCCATATGTTGGCAAGAAGCTGGTGAGAAGAAAGAGATGGAGTCAGGACTAGACAGCCAGACTGAGCTTATAGATGAGACCACTCAGGCTATCCAGACGATCCGCCAGAGGATTGAGACTGCCCAGAGTAGACAGAAAAGTTATGCTGACACACGCCGTAGGCCACTTGAATTCCAAGTTGGAGATTCAGTATTTCTCAAGGTCGCTCCTATGAAGGGAGTGGTGAGATTTGGCAAGAAGGGCAAGCTAAGTCCTCGCTACATAGGACCCTACAAGATCATAAAGAGGGTTGGTAAGGTAGCATATGAGCTGGACCTACCAGAGGATATGTCAGCTATCCACAGTACCTTTCATGTCTCTATGCTAAAGAAGTGTATTCACGACCCTAGCCAAGTGATTCAGCCTCAGTCAGTACAGATTCAAGAAGATCTTAGCTATGAGAGCAGACCGACACAAATAGTGGACAAAGCAGTTAAAAGATTAAGAAACAAAGAAGTGCCACTAGTGAAGGTCATCTGGCAGAATCAAAAGCATGAAGAGGCTACTTGGGAACGTGAGGACAGCATGAGAGAGAGATATCCAGAATTATTCTAAGTTCGAGGACGAACTTTTTATAAGGTATGGGGGATTGTAACGCCCCAAAATTTCTATTTTTAGTACTTAAAGTCCTTAGAATTATTTAGAAATGGTTTAGAAATATTCTAGATATTTTTAGGAATTTTTAGAGTATTTTTATGGAATTTTCCGAGTCCGTTTGGTATTTTTGGAAAAAGAAAAAGAAAAAGAAAAATAAAAAAAAACGTTTAAGGGCAGCCGGTGGATTGAACCCGCGACCACCACGAAACAGCCCGCGGGCGCAACCAGCCGGGCTAGGGTATCAAGCACAGAAAAGGAAGGAGAGACCTCTATTTAAGGGGTAGTTAGGTCGATTTGCCCCCATAAGTATAAATGGAAAAACCAATTAAGTGCAGCTGGTGGATCGAACCCGCGACCAGCACGAAACCAGAAACGCGCGCGACCAGCTGGGGTAGGGTATCAAGCACAGAAAAGGATGGAGAGACCTATATTTAAGGTGTATTTAGGTTAATCCGCCCCATAAGTATAAATAGGTAATTAAAGAGAGAAGTTTTATTTTCTCTCCTCTCCAAACCCTCACGCCGACCCCTCCTCTTCTGGGCGAAACTACACCAAGCTCTAGGGGGCCGGTCAAGGCTCTTCTCCAAGAGATAATTCTATATTCGGGATCCCCGCGGCGAGAGGAACGCGTAGACGTGAAGAATTCTCCGAGATCTCAAGTTTCTCTCGAGTCCTAGACGTCAATCTTGGTTGTAAGTCCAAGATATCAATGTAAGTACTGCTCACCTGCAGTAAGAGGCGGTTTTTCCGCAAGAATTTCCCTTAGAAGTTTTTAAAAGAGATATTTCCTTTTTGTTTGAGTTTTTACATGTGATCTTAGTTCATTATATGCTTATATATGTTGATTAATACCCTATGTGAGTTTAGGGTCCAAGAAAAGCTATGAGAAAAGAAAAGATAAGATAAAGATAAGAAAAGAAAAGGCCAAGGCCTTAAGAAATCCCCAAAAGTCAAGACTTAGGGATTTTAGCACGCAAGGTGCTCCAGAAAATGCCAAGGCATTTACAGATAAGAAAGAAAAGAAAGAAAAGCTATTTTATTTTCTAAGGCCAGTACCCGGCGTCCAAGGGCGTCGTTAAAGAAATCCAGGTGTCCAATTCCAAGGTCTTGGCCCTGGTAGACCAAGGTCTGCTCTATTAGGATTGGTGGCTCACTACCCCAACCTTTTAGGGAACGCGCATATGAGATGGTACTTACGTCTTCAGTGGATCCAAGTGATTATTATTTTCAAGTATATGCTTTAGCAAAGTTTTCTAAAGTTTAAAGAGTTTTCAAAAAGTTAAAGAATAGCTAAAGTTTCAAGTTGAGCCAAGAAAAGTAAATTGAGATTTATTAATGCTTGAGTATGCATGTTTTGAGTTATACATGTTCTTAGTTTTCTTTCAAGCATATAAGTATCTCATGTGATTTCATATTGTTCAAGAAGCATGTTTGCACATTTCGAGATTTTGTGAGCTAGATAGTACTTACTAAGCTTTTTGCTTACTAGTTGCATTTCCTCTTACTGCAGATAAAGGTAAAGGCAAGCAATTCTGAAGGAAGGCGACGAGGCGGTGCTGAGTAAAGTGTGTGTGGTGGCTGATTTTGGAGAGATCCTTGAGACGAGACAATTTAGTTATTTGAATTACAATGTTTTAGTTTATTCAAATTTCAAGTTCTTGCTTTATGGAGTCTAGCGAACATTAAGTTTTGGATAGTTTTACATGCTCAATTTCTTAGAGTAAAGATTTCATGTCATTTCATTTAGCATACATATCCTTATGATTGCATTGGATGAGTAGAAGTGTGAGTAGTTTAAAATATTGATACTTTGTTGGAGTTATTGATGCATGTGCCAAGATAGTGCTAGCTTCTCCTTTGAATTAAGTTTTATTGCTCAATTATGCTTAGAAAAGTTGCTTGCTCATTTCATAATGCCTTAGTGATGTTATAGAATTTTGTGTGATGAGTTTCAATAAGTAATTTCTTACGAGTTTTTGAGAAAGGAAGTATGCCATTGTATCATGCATGACTAGTAGAGTTAGTATATCATAGATAGATTTAAATTGAGAAGAAAAAAAAAAGATTTCCGCATTCTTAGTCGTGCATTAGAGTCAAGAAGTAAAGAAAGTAACGATCCGTCTAAGGCAGAGAAGGCGGGTCGCTACAGGAGGAGTGTCAAGCAGAAATGCATGGTGACTCCACCATGGAAGCTGAGTATGTGGTTGCCTCTAAGGCGTCCAAAGAAGCTATATGGCTCAGGAACTTCATGATGGACTTGGATGTGATTCCTGGTTTGCCCAGAGCTATCACAAATTATTGTGATATCAGTGGTGCAGTTGCAAACTCGAAGGAACCACGATCCCATAAGGCGAGTAAACACATAGAGCGCAAGTACCACCTAAGCGAGGAGAAGTTGTTGTCGCTTAGATTACATCAGAGGGCAACCTGGCAAATTCTTTCATTGAGGCTTTCTAGCGAGAGCTTTTGATAGGCATGTGGAGGATATGGGTGTCAGATGTATGACATTGTGAGGACAGCAGAGTCTTTTAGTATAAGTGGGAGATTGTTAAGATGTATACTAAAAGCCTCGCTTTTATATAGACATCTTCATTTATAAAAGAGAATCACAAGATCATTGTTTGCATATTTATATTAGTATTTGCATATTGTCTGATACTTTACATTGTAGATAACATGGTGTGTGGTGTCACACAGAAGATCATGTTATCAGTCCCTTGTAAAGTATAAGTAGTGGCTCACAACCGAGATAGATTTGGACAAACCATTGGGATAGTTGTAGTGTAATTTGGTGTTGGTTTATCTTGACCATAAAATTACACTAGTGGACTTTATGTGCATTGAGTAGGACCGACATAGAGGTGATTCAATTTATACTGACTTTATAATTGAATTAGACCTCAGTTTATTATGGAGTGCATGCTCTGAATCTCGATATAATAACGGGCACATGCACTTAATATTTATTTCTTTGATTTACCAATGGGCGAGATTTATTCTGTTAAATCGATTGGCCTGATAAGTTGGGAAATAATATTATTTACATGGTGTGTCATTGATTATAGATGAAAACCGTGCCTTGATGAGTCGGGATGATGATGCCCCCTTGATGAGCTCATAAAGTTCATAATGTTAAATCCTACAGGTGGACTTTGTCCGACATGATGATAAGGATGAGTGGTACCAATCAAGGAGTTAGAAGTTGATTAATTAAAATTGTCAGTAATTTAAATTAATCAATGGGCATTCGATATCTTAAACATGAGGATATACTTGTACTCATATTAGGTGGAGCCCATATTTAAATATGGGGGTTGGTGAGGTACATCAATGAGGATCCTTTAGTGGAATGAATCTTCATTAATGGATCGAGCTTTGATCCATTGGGTGGCCAAGAACCAACTCCTCCTCATGGTCCCTATTGTAGCCCTATATATACCCCCATGGAGTCATGAAACCAAGGATCCAATTCATCCAAGAGAACCCCTAAATCCACTCTCTATTTTTATTCTCCCTCTCTCTCTCCTAGGGTTGGAGTGGCGCCAGTGCAAAGGAAGGATGAAGCGAAGCCTTTCTCCTCTTTTCCTTTGGGCATGGGACTTCAACAAGGTGGGCAGCACTTGGATGTGTTCAGCGCACAAGAGAGGAGGAGGAGAAGTCACCAGCGGTAACCACAATTGGGTGGTTTCCGGCCTCGGCGACAAGGAGGAGAATACTTGAAGATGTTGCTTCATCTTCTTCTTCTTCTTCACTTTCTCTTCATCTTCATCGCTTTCTTCTTTCTTCTAGTTGTGCGTAACAGAGAAGGAGGGAGTTGAAGCAATCGGCGGTGCTTTGGAAGCACTCGCCGCCGTTGGCAAGGGAAGGAAGAAGGGGAAGGGAGCAGTTAGGGTTGTGGATCAAAGGGAGAGTTCTTTCTCTCTTTCTTTTCTTCCTCCTCCTTCCTTCTCCCTCCTTAGGGTTTTCTAGGGCGAGCAAAGGAGAGGGGCTTGTCCATTCTCTTGGCCGGTGGCAACTAAGTGGAGGGTGGTGGCCAGAAAGCTAGTGGCTAGGTTTTCCGGCGTAAGGAAGAGGGAAGGAAGAGAAGGGATTGGTTGCTTGAGCCTTGGTGACTTCGGTTCTTGGTAGATCATCACCCACACGACGTCCAAAAGGGGAGGGTCATACAATAGAAGATCGCGAGGTAAAAGGAAAGGTATAACCTTCTCTATGGCACTTTGTTTTCTATCATTTCATTTGGTTTGATTAATTATCATTGTTGTTAATTATTTGTTAATTAATTGAGATAATTAATTATTTTGGACCCCGATGATAAACACAAAAACCGCTGATCCTCTCATTGTCTATTCTGTGGCAAATCGGTTGGACGAGATTGATCATTAGAACAACTTGGTTGTTCAAGCGATCGCTCGAATCGGTTAGCACGATGACGAGACGGTCATTTTGGGAAATAGGTCTCCATTCAGATTAAAATTTTAATCCGTGGACATGGAGATGTTTCCCATGCACGACCCGATATTCACCTAGGAAACCCGCAACCAACACTTGGGAGATAATGTTGATCAGTACCTCGGGTGTAGCGGTCGGCATGTCTAGTGTCACCCCATTGAATCTTTTGTTGTAGGCCCAGAGGGACTCCTTCGGGCCCTGTTTCAGGGCGAACAGATTGAGGCTCGTCTTGTGGTGCCTCCAGCTGTTGGCGAAGTGTTGGAGGAATATCCTCCTATGCTCTTTAAAGCTCGACACAGACCCATTGGGGAGTCGGTTGAACCATCGCTGAGCGGGTCTCGAGAGAGTCGTGAGGAAGGCTCAACATTTCACTCCCTTGGGGTATTGGTGTAGCAGGGTCGCACTCTTGAACTTCATTAAATGCTCCTCGGGGTCGGTGGTTCCGGCATACTCGGGTATGGTGAAGAACTTGAGATGCTTGGGAACCGGGTCCTCCAGGATCCGCAGGGAGAACGGGCTGCGCACCAGGGTGCCCGGAGACTAGTCGGTTGGGGCCTTTCCCTTAGCCTGATGCAGCCTGTGCATCTGGCTGGATGCAGACGCCTCGGCTGGAATTGAATCGGTCTTGTCAGCCCGACCTCGGTAGAAAGCGGCGGGGAAGGGGACCGAGCCCCCTTTGGGTCAGGAAACCTTCCCCCGACCTCCTGAGTGGCCGAGTGCTGATGGCTCAGGAAACTGGTCGCAGGCTCCCGGCTTGCGAAGGCCTCTGAGAGGTTTTCTGAGCCCGGGCAGCCAACAAGAGCTCGTACTCCTCGGGTGCAACGGTCACTGTCACTCGATTGGGATCTTCCATCGTGCACTCCCGAACAGGCAGAAAGTCTCTCCTTCTAGCACCAAATATGATCCTGTTGCAGAGTGAGGTGGACTTCCAAGAGCAGAGTGGTTCCCCGAGTACCGCTGATGCTAGCTCCGACCTGCAAGAAAATGACCGTTAGCAAACCCATCGGGAAAAGTCCTCGGCAAGGTCCTCCGACAGTCAAGTTAGTATCCGCAAGAATAGAGCAAGGCAAAGCAATGGAACAGTGGATGAAAGCATAATAACGCATACCTACGAAGGGGAGAGCGGAGGGGCATATATAGCCGAGGGAGCTAACAACGCCTGTCTGCGTCCACCGTCCTTCTATACCCGAATGAGACAGGGGCATGGGCGTTGTCAACTCACAGGATGGCGCTGATCGACGCCGCTCAGTCTGACACAGCAAGGGGTGGCGTGGCGCGAGGTGCCAAAGTATGCCAGAAAAGTACGAAGTCAGCGGGATATCCGCGACGTGTGCTCTAACAAGATAAGCTTGCACTAAGCCCCGTACCACGGCCGCCAGTACAATATCAGGGGGCGGATAAGAGAAAAGGACAGATCTTCAGGTGGATCGCCGACTGGCCGACCTGAGTGAAATCGAGTCATTCAATTAATATCTCCAAGTGATGCAAGGCACTCCCCGAGTCAAGGAGCGCTCGGATGCGATCCATTCATCTAGTCCCGTGTTGCCTGATTAAGTCGTTGAGAGAACGCTGACTAGGACTCTACGAGATGTGACCACACGGTTTCAGGCTCGGCCGTCAAGGCTTTGTGCTAAGGACTATGGTATCAAGCGTCTCGGGTGTTAGACGCGGTCGAACACTCAGCGTTCGACTCTAGGAATCGGGTCGGAGTATGCCTTACTAACCGCTTGATCGGGTGCCCCGGGCCGAGTGAACCCTGGAATCCTTACCCTGCCAACTGGACCAGTCCACCCGTACATGCTAGGTCCGACTTAGCCTTAGGTGGTGCCAGGCTGGCTGACTGAGCGACATGTGAACTAGGCCGGGATCTTGGTAAATGTAACTTTATGTCTAGAATTTATTTCTCTTTTTTTATTTAATGCTTTTGGGGCCTCTGGCTCCATTATACAACATGACTTAGTATTCACTAAGGATATTATGGGGTTTGTAATGTTTGGATGTGTGTATATTTCGATATTTTGGATTTTTATATGTTATCTATTTGGTGAAATCTTGTATAGCATTCAAAAAAATGTATATTGTATAGGATTCAAAAAATGTATTCCGTCGGAATACAAATATTGGGTGAAATATATTTTTATATGTTTCGATGTGTGTATATTGTATAGGATTCAATTTTTTTTTAATTTCCGATGGTATATCGACGGAAAATGTATTCCGTCGGTAATGTATCGCACCACGTATTGCGATATTCATCTGTTAGATCGTTGACGGCTTGCTAGAGGGGGTGAATAGCAACTTTCGATTCGTTCTTCCTAAAGGTTAGTTGCGCAAGCGGAATATACTAAAATAAAACTAAACTAAACTAAAACAAGGAAGAAACACACTGATGTATGTGGTTCGGAGATGATACTCCTACTCCACGGATGCCCATAAGGTGGGTGATCCCTAATCCGTCGGTGGATGATTCCCCGGAGCACCTCCGGCTAGAACTCGTAGCCCCTTGTGGGTGGAGAAACTGTACAATCGCTTGCGTTTGCTAGAGGGGGGGTGAATAACACTTTGTCGAATTCTCTATAAAATTGTTAGTGCAATACAAAAATATAATGAAAAGCAATAAGAACAACGCTAACACGAGGATTTACTTGGTATCCACCCGAACGGGTGACTAATCCAAGGATCCACACGAGTACTCCACCTCCACTATGAAAAGACTCCTTCAAGGTGGAGAAACCTTTACAAAAGTGTCTTCTTCCTCTTTACAGAATACGATGAAGAGCGGGAGGAAGATCTGAAGACTAGTCGCACGAACAACACTTCGTTACAATACAAAACTGTACCGTTCACGTGCGGAAAAGTCCCCTTTTTATAAGAGAACAGGACAACTTCGCAAGCTGTCCAGACCCGCACCAGTCTACTACCCCTGGGCAGTCGACTGGCCTAGCAATAAATGCTAGCCAACGGCTAATTTTGGTGGGTCACCAGTTGACTGCCCCTGGGGCAGTCGACTGGTAGAAGACTGAAAACCGTCTGTGAGTTTTGGCAGTCGACTGCCCTGTGGCCAGTCGACTGCCCAGTCTCTAAACTCACTTACAATCACTCAAAACACTCTCCTTCACGTATGCCGTCAGGTATGCTCCCTTGGTTCGCCCCTTGAAGTCTTCTTCCTCTGGCTATCATCTCTCGGATGCGCACACAAGCCTTCCATGGCTTGCCTCCATGCCACCCTTCACGTGTGCCCTTGAAGTCCACTTCCCGGCTTGCCCTTGGAGCTCTCCTCCCTCGGCTCTCCTCCCTCGGATATCTTCTCCATGTGTGATTCTCCAAGTCCTGCAAACTCAATCACACATATCAAATACAACACAACACCCTAACCTTAAACTTATTGGCACACACACATCAAAACTATGATCTTCCCGATCATTCTTGAGTTGATTGCCTCAACAAAAACCTCTCCACAAGCTTTGGACACTACTTGAGTACAATAGGTGACTAACAAGCTTTGACCAAGCAAGTTTCTCCAAGGAACAGTAGCCTTAAACGAGCTCCTTTAAATAGAGCTCGAGTAGTAAATGGCCACTACAAGTCAACTGCCCCTGGGGCAGTCGACTGGTCCCACTCAGATTTGACCGTTACAGACAACGTTCGAATCCCCAGCCATTGTCAGTCGACTAGTCCTGGAGCAGTCGACTGGTCCCCTTCTAAGCCTAGGGTTTCCTTCCCGAGTACATTTCTCTCCGCACTCAAACTCTCCCGGCTTAGTCCCTGAGTACAAACACTCACACTCGGACCCTCACGACCTGGTCGACTCTTCAATCCGCAATCACGATCTATCACCTTCACGCCCTCTTCGTCTTCGGCTCCCGACCCTCGGATGCGCACACAAGCCTCCAGCATGCCTCCATGTCATCCTTCACGCATGCCTTGAAGTCCGCATCCCTCGACTCATCGTCTCTGCCCATGGTCCCTCGGATGTGCACACAAGCCTCCAGCTTTCCTCCATGCCACCCTTCACCTGAAGATATCCAACCAAGTCTATGTGTACCTGTACACCTGTACACTCACATACACATAATAGTCCAACAACAAATCCTAACTTAATCATATTGACCACACACATCAAAACCATCATCCTCCAGATCATACCCGGGTCGATTGCCCCAACAATCTCCCTTTTTGATGTGTGACAATATGTTTAAGTTAGGTAAACAAAAACAACAATAGCATTAGCAATTGAAAATCAAAGAATAACAAACAAGAGGCAACCTCCCCCGTAACCTATGCTTTCTCCCAATTTTCAATTCTCACAGCCAACACCAAGTTATGTTCTACCCAACTTAATTCAACCTAACATCACACATTTTTTGATGTCAAGCTAAACCTAACTTAACACCCAAGTTCTCCCCCTTTGACACCATCATAAAGATTGCCCAAGCAATCCTAACCCTAGTGTCAAAAAGAACTCACCAGATTTCTAAAAAACCCCTCAGAAATCAACAAAACATAATTTGCCCTAGACATAATTTGCCCCCAGGGCAGTCGACTGATACTGTCTACTCTGAAATTCCAACCAAATTTCAGAAACCTCTAGAAAATTCAGAAAAATATAAAATTTTTCAATCACATTTGTTAGGATATACTCTATCCTAGAAAAATATAGTTTCATGAAAAATATCAAATATGCTTGACTTTTGGTACAAACCCTAATTTTCTCAAAACTTGGCATTTTGTATCACCTTTTAAAATTCTACATGATTCCATGTGTTTGTCCAAACCATCCAATACTATTTTACACATGGAATTGCCCTCAATTCTTCCCTTTTTCTTATGTATTCGCAATATGATACAAACCTCCCCCTATTTATCTCTTAACCCTAAAGACATACACATCATCCTTCTTTAAATTCTATGATATCAACAAAAACTAATTCCATACAATTACCATTATACCATGAATTAAAACCACATATGATGAGTATGAAAGTATAACCAAAGATTTTAATTCACGATCATCTCTTATCATTTAATTGCACTTCATAAATTGCAAATGATATTCAAGTCATGACACAAGAATAGCATAAAGTAGCATGAAAACATAAGCAACTATTTCATTCATGATTTAAAAAGAAAACATAAAGAAAGTCATATGTGTTGGATCTTGGATGGCTAGAGAGGGGGGTGTGAATAGCAAGACACAAAAACCTTGGCTTCTTTTCGTTTCTGCAGTTAGGTTACCAACGGAAGAAAAACAGACAAAAACAACATAAACAGAAAACAAAACTAGAAAGAAATGAACCAGACACTAACAAGGAAGATTTAGAAGGTTCGGGGATAACTTACCCCTACTCCTTGGCGTGCCCGTGAGGTGGGTGATCCCTTGATCGTCGGCAGATCAAGCCCGGGAACTCCGGCTAATAGTTTCTCCTTCTCGGTGGAGTAACCTCTCCATAATCGTCTTAGAAATATACAGATGAAGCACTGGAGACTCGAGAGAAAGCTCACTCAATTGATGTAGCAAAAAACGCTCAAGCAAGAACACTACAGAGAGCACAACAACCCAGTAAAACCCACAGCAAACCCTTTGCTTGTTTTCCGTCTGTTGCTCCCCACTCCTCTACTTCGCCAGCTTCTTCTTAAGCTTCTGCTCATCACCAGGTGCGTCTGCACCCACTAAACCAACGCTTCATCATCGCTGACCCACTAACCTCCACAGAGCGCTCAGTCCACTGAAGACTTCTTCAGCTGAGCCTCGGTCAATCACGCCAGCTTCCGCCAGAAGCCGTTGAAACCTGCAAATAGAAAACAAACCTGCCATGATGAAAGTGGTGATTGACCCTTCTCCTTGGTTTGTATCATCTCTGTATCACCTGCACACTCATCAGATGGATTAGCGAAGCAAATCAGAGCGTATCAGCAGAAATCAGAAGTGATCAGGAAGTCTAACAACGATTCAAATTAAAGTTATCAGACACTGATCGATCACCTGACCAATCAGTTACCCTTCTGACCGATCAGACTCACTTCTGATCGATCCAGTAAGGATTTGATCGGTCACACTAACCGATCAGAGATTGGGGATCGGTCACCAGACCGATCCTAAACCCATCACTGAACTCTCAAGGCCACAGCCTGATCTTTATAGCTCAAACCCCTGATCGGTCACCTGACCAGTCAGTGAGGGGCCTGATCGGTCAGGCTCCTGCCTGATCGATCTAGTGAAGCTCTGATCAGTCACACTGACCGATCCACCAGCTCATTAGGATTTTCGCTAGCTCCCACCAGCTCCCTAACATGATCGGTCACTTGACCGATCAGGTTATGCCCTGATCGGTCAAAGTGACCGATCAAGTCACCTTTCGACCGATCAGGAGCCATCCTGATAGGTCCAGGAGGACCCTGATCGGTAGCTTTGACCGATCAGGTTTCCTCCAGACCCTTTCTGATCTCTCTCTGATCGTTCACCAAAATGATCAGAAACCACACAGAATGTTTCTGTTGTCTTTCTGATCGATCACCAGAACGATCAGACACCCTGGATCGGTCACCAGACCGATCTATTATCAAGAGAGTTCATGCCAACTCCCTGATCGGACTCCAGACCGATCCAACCACTCTCCCACGTATGCTCAGTCCCCTAGACCAACACTTCGTGCCCAGCTTCACTCACCGAGACTTTGTTCAACCTAGCTTCACTCACTAGGACCCGGCTTCACTCACCGGGATTTTCGTCACCTAACTTCACTCACTAGGACCCGGCTTCACTCACCAGGATTTCCTTCACCTAGCTTCACTTGCTAGGACCCGGCATCACTCACCGGGATTTCCTTCACCTAGCTTCACTCGCTAGGACCCGGTTTCACTCACTGGGATTTCCTTCACCCAGCTTCACTTACTAGTGTTGGATCGAGAATTGCGAGAGAGGGGGGGTGAATGTCGCAAATCGTTCGGATTTAAAAGAGCAAGTGCACAGTGGAATAAAATAGAGTAAAACAACGCTAACACGATCGTCTTACTTGGTTCGGAGCCTAGGTCGACTCCTACTCCAAGGCCCACGGTCGTTGACCGTTTTCTGCGGGCAATTCTATAAGTTCGCAAAGTTTACAAATAGGTTTTACAATAAGGCAGAATAGTAAACTTTAAATACAGAGCTCTTCGTTACCGACGTCCGGTGTAGATCAAAGTTTCGGAGCAGCAGGACGTCGTCAGCTTGAGTTGGAAGATTTCTGAAGCGTGTCGCGGAAGCAGAAGAGCGCAGAAGCGTCGAAGCAATTGATGATCTTTGAAGAGGGTCGAGGCCCTCTTTATATAGGGCAGGGGGCGCCCGACATGCTCGGGGCGCCCCCCACGTGGCTGCAGATCCGGCGATGCTCTTAGTCAAAGCTGATCTCGTTATCTTCGGGATTGTATTTGACTGGGGCGCCCGACGCGCACGGGGCGCCCGATTGACCGGTCAAACTTTATCACCGAGGCTTCGCGAGGGTGAGCTGCAGCCGCCTTCAGTGGCGTGGCACAGTGGGCGCCCGAGACATGCGGGGCGCCCGACATGCGGGGCGCCCGACACACGCGGGGCGCCCGACACACGCTGCTGTCGGGGCGTTTACCTCTCTGCTGACTTTGGGTTGACTCTGGGGTGCCCGACACATCCGGGGCGCCCTGCTCAGCTGTGGCCTCACTCCTTTGAGGCCCTCTGAGCTGCAGAAACACAGTCCTTCGGTCCTGCATCCAGGGTTAGTCCAAAATAGCAAATACTAAGTTGATTTTTCACAGCCTTAGCTGTCTTGGTTCTGACTTTGGGTCTCCAAAATGGAGCCCTAGGTCGAACCGACGCCTAATGTTCCCTCGAGGGGAACGCGTCCTCACCTACTCCTCTCGGGAGAGTTTACCTGGTGCCAACCGGACCCTCCAGTTGGACTTTTGCCCAGCAGTCCTTCGCCAGGTCTTGAGGTACCAAGCTGCCCTTCGCTTGGTGCCTAGCAGCCCTTTGCTAGGTCTTTTCTTCTGGCAGTCCTTCGCCAGTGCCTAGCATTCCTTCGCTAGGGCTTTTCCATTCTGGCAGTCCTTCGCCAGTGCCTAGTATTCCTTTGCTAGGGCTTTGTCCATTCTGGCAGTCCTTCGCCAGTGCCTAGCATTCCTTCGCTAGGGCTTTTCCTGTCTGGCAGTCCTTCGCCAGTGCCTAGCATTCCTTCGCTAGGGCTTTCTTTCCTGGCATTCCTTTACCAGTGCCTAGCAGTCCTTCGCTAGGGCTTTTTCTGCACACTCAGTGAACAACGTTAGATCACAAATAAACTTAACTTTGAATCCTTTGCCAATATCAAAACCAGGTTCGATATGGTGCTTCCTGCACCAACAATCTCCCCCTTTTTGATTATGGCAACACAATTCAAAGTTAAGTAAAAAACTTTATAACTGTTAAGAACATAATGTAAAAATGAAGTATAGCAATTTTACACAATTCAATGTTAAGTAAAAACTTTATAACATTTACTAACACAAGGTAACCTTTATCTCTCATAAAAAACCTTTACTCCCCCTAAAACCCTGAGTACTTGTGTTATAATACTTAACTTTGACCTTTCCTCCCCCTTTGACATATATCAAAAATAAACATGGTGAACAAGGTATCTAATAGGGAGGTTTGAGTTTTACCAAAAGAAATTTAAGTAAAGGAGTTCAAAAGCATAGTTTTCAAAAGAAGCTTTAAGTAATGAATTTCATAATTTTCAAGGTAATGGATGTTTTGAGGCTCCCCTTAATGTGATAACTCTTCTACTTATATTTTAGAAAAAGCTTGCAAAAACTTGTAACATAGTTTTCAAGAAAAACTTAACCGATATTTTAGAAAAAGCTTGCAAAAACTTGTAACATAGTTTTCAAGAAAAACTTAACCGTAACTTACTTAGCCAACATTTTGAAAATAAGTTTTCTTTAAAAAGTTTCAACTTTTGCACTCATAGAGAATTTTCCTTAGAACATATATCAATAAGGAATTTTTTTTTAAAAAAAATTATATATGTTAAAAAATTTTAAAATTTGTGTATCAGAGCCTATGAGTTTTGAAACCATAAAAATACTTAGCATAATTTTTGAAAGCATAGCAAAAGCTTAACATGCACCAAAACTCCACTTTGAAAGGCATTTTTTAAGATATAAGAAGATTATGCATTAAAAACTATAAGTGCTTTTATAATATTAGAGAAAATTATCCTTTGAAAGCACTTACAAAAGTATTATTTTTAATGCATAACATTTTACTTGCTTTGGTTACTTTTCCAGTCTGACACAATCCTAGGAAACCTTGTTAACTACAAGGATAGTTTCCTAAGTGTCCTGGAAATTCTCCAACTCAAGTAAATACTATTTCCAAAAGAATTTTGAAAAAAATAATAGTATTTTAAAAAAAATTATTTAAGTTTTCAAAAGGATTTTAAACGTGCAGTGCATGAAAACATATAATTCAATAATTCTTTTAATTTAATCTCCCCCTAAACTTGACCCAGTCCTAGGAAGCTTGTTGACTACAGGCGATCTTCCTCTGAGTCTTAAGGTTTGATTTAAATTAAAAAATAATTAATAAACACATTTCAGAAATTCTTCTCTTGACTCAAACTCCCCCTAAATTTGACACATCCTAGGAGTCCTTATCGATCATGAAGTGGACCTTCCTCTGTGTCTTTAGGGTTTATTAAAATCAAAAGAATAGTTTTGAATATCAGTACGGTAATAAAATTTTAGGAAATTCAATTTGAATTGAAGATAATTTTTAAACATAAGCCTCTTTTTCGAAAAACATTTAAAATGATTTTGTAAAGCATAATTTTGAAAAATATAGTGATTATTGAAGGCATAAAACTTCTTCTTTTAATTTGAACTTCCCTTAAATCTGACACAGTCCTGGAGGCTTGTTGACCACAAGTTAATCCTCCTCTTAGTCTTAGGGTTTGTCAAAATTAAAGGAACAATTTTGAACATGCCTTTTGAGTATGATAATTTTTTAGGAGATAGATTTTTGAAAACATAATTTGGTATGATAACACAGTTTTCGAAAACCATTTTGAAATGATAATAATTTTTCAAAGATATTTTGAAAGAAAATTAAAAAGAATAAACCATTCTCCCTTACTATTTAACTCAATCTAATGTCCTAGGGGACTTCAGTGTTATCTATGTTTAACTATGTTGACTAGGGTTGACTGTTTTGACCAAGTTTGATCAATCAATGACTAACACAAAACAAGCCCTAGATTATATTTAAAACAAGTCTATTGAGATTTTAACATGAAATTTTATATTAAAAAAAATGTTAGAAATGAAAATATAGGGTACAGCAGACTGAATTAAAAAAAATAGAGATGATTTTGAATAACTTTTGAAAATATTTTTTTTTTTGAAAGGATATTGATTTGTGCTTTTAGGTCCTAGATATCTCACCCAGTTCTACGTGGTCAAACATGTTAACCTTATGGGTTGTGTGAGACAAATATTTTAATTTTGAAAATAAATGATTAAATTGAATTTTGAGAATAATTAATTTGAATTTGAGGATAATTAAGTTTAGAATAATTCAGTTGAATTTTATTTAATTGAATTAATTTGAATTTGATTGAATTGAATTAATTTGAGTTTGAATTAATTTGAGTTTGAATT
This sequence comes from Boesenbergia rotunda, assembly GCA_024364735.1. Lineage (NCBI taxonomy): Eukaryota > Viridiplantae > Streptophyta > Magnoliopsida > Zingiberales > Zingiberaceae > Boesenbergia > Boesenbergia rotunda. Next base: position 180,796 of record JAGFNQ010005394.1, on the reverse strand, counting down.
CGATTTAGTTGGTTGGGTTGGACTCAACTTTTAGGTCCTAAGCATCTCACCCATTTCTAAGTGGCAAAACAGGATATCCTTAACTGTTTTGTGAGATGCATATTTTAATAGAAAGATTTATTTTGAAAAGGCCATGATTAATTTTGAAAAGTTAAATTAATTTTTTAAACCCAATTTAAATTTATTTTGAAAAGAGGTATTTGAATCTAAAATTAACTGAAAATTTGTGTTAGATTCGAATTTAACAAAAAATAATTTGAATTTGAATTTCAAAAATTGGCTTCCAGGTCTTGGCGAGGCACTAGGCCTTCTTTGGCCGTAGCCTTATGGGATCATCCACCCTTTCCTTGACAAAGCCTTTTAATGAAATTTCATTTTCAAAATTATTCTTTGAAAAATTTCTGGTCTAACTAGTTTGGGTCTTGGATCGGTAGCTTCGGCTAGTTCCACCAAATTGGCTTCCCTAACGTACTATCATCTCACCTCCACCCAATACTATGTTGTTCAATTTTCAATTAACTGATTTAGTCCCAATCCTAATTCCAAAAAAAAACACATAATTAAAACAAACAATTGTCTAAGTAAGGTCACAATTGGAGTAATACTCCGGATTTTCGAAATCAGCAAGATTATGAATTAAATTTTCTAACTTATTGACCTTATGTTTTAGGGTTTCATTTTCTTGTTTCAATTTTTGAAATTTGTTTTAATTAAGTTACATGAATCAATCACATTATTCAAGGTAAATAACGGATTTTCAAATACTGTAAATTTACCTTCGTTGATTGTTTGTCCGGCATTCTTGGTAGCTCTTTTATCTGTGCATTCACTTTTGCAATGCCCGAACTCCTGGCACTTGAAGCATTGAATGCGACTTTTGTGCTTTCGTGCTTTTGGAACTGATTCCTTTGTCGCCGATGGTGTAGACCGAGTCTTACGAGTAGGGCACTGATTTTGGTAGTGCCCTCTCTCCCTGCATGTGTAACAAATTACATGATTAAAATTTGAATTTACACTTTTACCTTTTGGTTCTTTATTGGGAATCTCCCCCTTGATCATTGCCGCCTCGGATCTAGGCTCATCTTCTGATTCTGTGTCTGAGTCGGACTCGGGTACTGGTTGAAGTTCCTTCTGTGGTGGTTCTTTAGGAGTTTTCCCTGCAATAAAATTTACACCTTCCTCGACCATTATAGTATCTGTTTGATTATTTAATTCTAAATTTGAAAAGAATTCGAAATCGGTTACCGTCTCAGTCAATTCGTCGTCTAATTCGAAATCGGTTCGATTTTGGATTCGGGTTCAGACTCTGACTCGGCTGATTGTGCTTGGACTGAAAGGGCAAGATAATTTACTTCTTCTTCATCTGAGATTTCTTGATGAAGGTTAACCAATTTTTCCCATATTTCTCTAGCACAACTGCATGGACCTATTAGCTCGAGTTGCTCCTTGGTTAGGCCACATTGTAGGATTGAAGTTGCCCTTGCATCCGTCTCGATCTTCCTCAGGGTTGATTCATCCAGTTGGTCCCACGTAAATGATAGTCCCTCTTCTGTAGGGAGGTAGAACCCTGTTTGAACGATCATCCATATGTCCATATGGGCCTTCAGATGGAACTCCATTTGACTTCTCCAATGATTGAAGTTCTCGCCGGAGAATAGCGGTGGACGGACACTGTTCCACTCTTGGTTGGCCATTTAGTTTAACCTCGTATAGAAAAGAATTAACAGAATGTACCAAGACTTGGTCTTGGATTAGTAGTGCGGAAAAAAAATAACCAAACAAAATTGCATGAATTTCGAGGCGAAATAATAATAAAATAATAAAGAGAATTTATGATAAATTTCTGAAAATGTTGATTTTGTCAATTCTGGTTAATGATAAAAAAATAGGAATTTAATGTTTAGAAAAATTTTTTTCTCAAACTAAAGTAGCACGAATTTCGAGAAAAATATTAAAATAATAATAAAAAAAATTTATGACAAAATTTCAAAAATTGTTTGTTTTATCAATTCAGACTTATGGTGAAAATATAAAAATTCAAAATTGAAAAAGGCGTAAGGATTTTTTAAATCCACCTACAGATATTATTTATATAAAATAAAAAGCGAACGAGATTGAGTTGCGTTGATTAACAAAAAGAAATTAAAAAAATTCGTAAATCCGAAAAAACTTTCAAATTGGTGGTTGCACCAAGTTTGAACTACCCCGCTCTGATACCACTTGTTGGATCGAGAATTGCGAGAGAGGGGGGGTGAATGTCGCAAATCGTTCGGATTTAAAAGAGCAAGTGCACAGCGGAATAAAATAGAGTAAAACAACGCTAACACGATCGTCTTACTTGGTTCGGAGCCTAGGTCGACTCCTACTCCAAGGCCCACGGTCGTTGACCGTTTTCTGCGGGCAATTCTATAAGTTCGCAAAGTTTACAAATAGGTTTTACAATAAGGCAGAATAGTAAACTTTAAATACAGAGCTCTTCGTTACCGACGTCCGGTGTAGATCAAAGTTTCGGAGCAGCAGGACGTCGTCAGCTTGAGTTGGAAGATTTCTGAAGCGTGTCGCGGAAGCAGAAGAGCGCAGAAGCGTCGAAGCAATTGATGATCTTTGAAGAGGGTCGAGGCCCTCTTTATATAGGGCAGGGGGCGCCCGACATGCTCGGGGCGCCCCCCACGTGGCTGCAGATCCGGCGATGCTCTTAGTCAAAGCTGATCTCGTTATCTTCGGGATTGTATTTGACTGGGGCGCCCGACGCGCACGGGGCGCCCGATTGACCGGTCAAACTTTATCACCGAGGCTTCGCGAGGGTGAGCTGCAGCCGCCTTCAGTGGCGTGGCACAGTGGGCGCCCGAGACATGCGGGGCGCCCGACATGCGGGGCGCCCGACACACGCGGGGCGTCCGACACACGCTGCTGTCGGGGCGTTTACCTCTCTGCTGACTTTGGGTTGACTCTGGGGCGCCCGACACATCCGGGGCGCCCTGCTCAGCTGCGGCCTCACTCCTTTGAGGCCCTCTGAGCTGCAGAAACACAGTCCTTCGGTCCTGCATCCAGGGTTAGTCCAAAATAGCAAATACTAAGTTGATTTTTCACAGCCTTAGCTGTCTTGGTTCTGACTTTGGGTCTCCAAAATGGAGCCCTAGGTCGAACCGACGCCTAATGTTCCCTCGAGGGGAACGCGTCCTCACCTACTCCTCTCGGGAGAGTTTACCTGGTGCCAACCGGACCCTCCAGTTGGACTTTTGCCCAGCAGTCCTTCGCCAGGTCTTGAGGTACCAAGCTGCCCTTCGCTTGGTGCCTAGCAGCCCTTTGCTAGGTCTTTTCTTCTGGCAGTCCTTCGCCAGTGCCTAGCATTCCTTCGCTAGGGCTTTTCCATTCTGGCAGTCCTTCGCCAGTGCCTAGTATTCCTTTGCTAGGGCTTTGTCCATTCTGGCAGTCCTTCGCCAGTGCCTAGCATTCCTTCGCTAGGGCTTTTCCTGTCTGGCAGTCCTTCGCCAGTGCCTAGCATTCCTTCGCTAGGGCTTTCTTTCCTGGCATTCCTTTACCAGTGCCTAGCAGTCCTTCGCTAGGGCTTTTTCTGCACACTCAGTGAACAACGTTAGATCACAAATAAACTTAACTTTGAATCCTTTGCCAATATCAAAACCAGGTTCGATATGGTGCTTCCTGCACCAACAACTAGGACCCCGACTTCACTCACGGGGATTCCGTCACCCGGCTTCACTTACCAGGACCCGGCTTCACTCACCGAGATTTCCTTCACCCGGCTTGACTCATCGGGACCCAGCTTCACTCACCGGGGTTTCCGTCACCCGGCTTCACTCACCGGGACCCGGCTTCACTCACCGAGATTTCCTTCACCCGGTTTCACTCACCGGGACCCGGCTTCACTCACCGGGATCCGACTTCACTCACCGGGGTTTCCGTCACCCGGCTTCACTCACGAGACCCGGCTTCACTTACCATGGTTTCATTCACCTAGCTTCACTCACTAAGATTTCCTTCACCCGGCTTCACTCACCGAAATTCGTGCCCACTCCCTGATCAGGACTTAAGCCGAACTTATCTTACTCACCTAAACTTAAATCAATGTCAACACCAAAACAACAATCAGGTCAGACTGCATCAACAATCTCTCCCTTTTTGTTGTTTGACAACCCGATTCTATGTTTAGGTATCAGAAGTCAAATGAAATCAAATTTCATTATTGCAAGGGAATCAAAGTCCTCCCCCTACAATAATTAAATTTGTAATAATACCTAAACTTAATCAACCATCCTCTCCCCCTTTATCAAACACCGAAAAAGGTCTGGTTATTAAGTTTAAACAACTCTCCCTTAAACGAGGGTCTCTCCCCAAAACCAAAGTAATGAAAGGTAAGTGTTGAATTACATACGGAAAGCATATACAGAATTATATCATGATAAAACACGTATATGCTTCATATGACACTGAGTATCAGAATATAGCTGCTGTATCATTGATGCTGAGTAACATATAATGTTATCAGTCAACAACAATATCAACCATAGTCATAAATTCAATGCTACTGCATTAACTACTGCATCAAAGATATATCAGTGTCCATAAGCCCTGATTGGTCTCCTTGACCGATCAGGAAAAGGCCTGATCGGTCTCATGACCGATCAGGGAGTATCCTGATTGGTCTGCGGAACGATCAGGTTGGATACAGATTTGATGTTTGATACAAAGCGATTTCAGATCAGTCTATGGACCGATCAGATTTCAGAAACATTTCTAAAACTCTGATATGTTCCAGGTTAGACTGTATCACACCAATTTTGATATTCCATGGTCCCAAGTTTATATCAACTTCATTTGTCTTAACCATAGACCTAATTAGATTGGAGTAATCTTGATAGATTATTGTCCCAAATGTATACAAATATAAATGAGAAAGTTTTTCAGTGACACCAATAAATAGAGTAAATAAAAAAATTTTCCATGTATCTATATTGTGTATGGAGTTTATGATTTCCATTTATTTAACTCCAATCATCTAAATTCGAGATGAAAAATAATTCCCCATAGGACCATCAAGCGGAGGAAATGGTAAGCGCATCCCCAACTAGGAATGACCATGTGTTTGGAGCACCAATTATCAACAACCCATGTTGATAGATGCTCCCCCTCAACCAATGTCTATACAATTCGAGATATAGATGTTTTAGGTACCCAAACTTTCAATGCACCTTCAATGCATGATTTTGGCACCCATGCCTTGGTCATTTTCTTTCTAACTCTTTGAACTCTAGAAACATTTGGTGATCTAATATGGGTTCTAGACATTAATAATACAAAACTTGGTTCCTTAGGTCGGTAACCTAAACCAACCTTGTTGTAGACAGCTATTTGGGAGCTGAAGATCATATCCAAGGTTTTAGAGCTATTTGAAAATTTCTCAAGATGATTCTTGAGTTTTTCAATTTCACTCTTTAGGCCGTTGTTCTCATTCTCAAGAACCTTAACATGCAAATCATCTATGTTATCATCCTTAGAAGTTCTCAATTTTTCTACTTCCAATTTTAATGATTTTACCTTGTTCTTAGATTTTTTAAGCAAGATAGTTAAACATGCAATGGTTCTATAACATTTATCTAACTCGAGTGAGATTACCTCTTCATCATCCGAAGATCATGAAGCCGCAGTTGAAGAGTCCCTTGATTCATCACTACTTTCCTCATTTGAATCCTCTAGTGCCATGAAAGCCATGTGACGGATGTTTTTCTCCTCCTCCTTTTCTTTCTTCTTTTCCTTCTTCTTCTGTCTTCTGTTGCCTGCAATAAAAGTAATACCCTTCTCCTTTGGGTTTTGGTTAGCAATCTCATGTAATTCCATTTCTCAAAATAAATCGTCTATCATTAATGGAAAGATCCTTGGATACCTTGTAAGCATCCACCATGGATGACCACAAGACATTCCTAGGAAAAGATTTAAGCACGTACCTTACAAGGACACGATTCTCGACCTTCTCATTGATCGAATGCAAGCCATTGAAGATCTCCTTGAATCGACCATGAAGCATACATACAGTTTCATTTTCTTTCATTGAAAAGTTCTGGAGTTGATTGAGGAGGAGGTCTCTCTTTGCTATTCGGGAATCTCTAGTGCCTTCATGAAGCTCAATGAGTTTGTTTCATAGATCCTTGGCACTTGTAAAAGAACCAACCTTGATCAGTTGCTCCTTGGTCATCCCACACTGTAGGGTGACCACAACCTTGGCATCAGCCTCACCTTTTCTTATCTGATCGGTTGACCATCTTGAGAACTCAAGTTCATTACCCTTAGCATTCTTTGGAGGAGAGAAACCCTCTTTGACTGAGAACCACATGCTGATGTTGGTCTTCAAATAATATTACATTCGGGATCACCAGTACTGGAAATCAGTTCCATCCAAGAATGGGGGTATGTTTGTGTTGAGCCTTCTCCTCCCAACGCCATCTTCTTTCTCTTCGGGTGTTAGTCCGTTTGAAAGAGCCCCAGGCTCTGATACCACTTGTTGGATCTTGGATGGCTAGAGAGGGGGGGGTGTGAATAGCCAGACACAAAAAACTTGGCTTCTTTTCGTTTCTGCAATTAGGTTACCAGCGGAAGAAAAACATACAGAAACAACACAAATAGAAAACAAAACCAGAAAGAAATGAAACAAACGCTAATAAGGAAGATTTACAAGGTTCGGGGATAACTTGCCCCTACTCCTTGGCGTGCCCGTGTGGTGGGTGATCCCTTGATCGTCGGTAGATCAAGCCACGGAACTCCGGCTAATAGCTTATCCTTCTCGGTGGAGTAACCTCTCCACAATCGTCTCAGAAATATACAGATGAAGCACTGGAGACTCGAGAGGAAGCTCACTCAATCGATGTAGCAGAAAACGCTCAAGCAAGAACACTATATAGAGCACAACAACCCAGCAAAACCCACAGCAAACCCTTTGCTTGTTTTCCGTCTGTTGCACCCCGCTCCTCTGCTTCGCCAGCTTCTTCTTAAGCTTCTGCTCATCACCAGGCGCGTCTGCACCCACTGAACCAACGCTTCATCATCGCTGACCCACTGACCTCCACAGAGCGCTCAGTCCACTGAAGACCTCTTCAGCTGAGCCTCGGTCAGTCGTGCCAGCTTCCGCCAGAAGCCGTTGAAACCTGCAAACAGAAAACAAACAAACCTGCCACGGTGAAAGTGGTCATTGACCCTTCTCCTTGGTTTGTATCATCTCTGTATCACCTGCACACTCATCAGATGGATTAGCGAAGCAAATCAGAGCATATCAGCAGAAATCAGAAGTGATCAGGAAGTCTGACAATGATTCAAATTAAAGTTATCAGACACTGATCGGTCACCTGACCGATCAGTTACCCTTCTGACCGATCAAACTCACCTCTGATCGATCCAGTAAGGATCTGATCGGTCACACTGACCGATCAGAGATTGGGGATCGGTCACCAGGCCAATCCTAAACCCATCACTGAACTCTCAAGGCCACAGCTAGATCTTTACAGCTCAACCCCCTGATCGGTCACCTGACCAATCAGTGAAGGGCCTGATCGGTCACCTGACCAATCAGTGAAGGGCCTGATCGGTCACCTGTCCAATCAGTGAAGGGCCTGATCGGTCAGGCACCTTCGTGATCGATCCAGTGAAGCTCTGATCAGTCACCCTAAGCGATCAGAGGTCGAGCATCGGTCCACCAGCTCACTGGGATTTCCGCCTGCTCCCACTAGCTCCTTAACTTGATCGGTCACTTGACGGATCAGGATATACCCCGATCGGTCAAAGTGACCAATCAGGTCACCTCTGGACTGATCAGGAGCCATCCTGATCGGTCCAGGAGGACCCTGATCGGTCGCTTTGACCGATCAAGTTTCCTCCAGACCCTTTCTGATCTCTCTCTGATCGTTCACCAGAACGATCAGAAACCACACAGAATGTTTCTGTTCTCTTTCTGATCGTTCACCAGAACGATCAGACACCCTGGATCGGTCACCAGACCGATCTATTATCAAGGGAGTTCGTGCCAACTCCCTGATCGGACTCCAGACCGATCCAGCCACTCTCCGACTTATGCTCAGCCCCCCAGACCAAGACTTCGTGCCCAGCTTCACTCACCGGGACTTTGTTCAACCTAGCTTCACTCACTAGGACCCGGCTTCACTCACCAGGATTTCCGTCACCTAGCTTCACTCACTAGGACCCGGCTTCACTCACCGGGATTTCCTTCACCTAGCTTCACTCGTTAGGACCCGGCTTCACTCACCGGGATTTCCTTCACCTAGTTTCACTCTCTAGGACCCGGCTTCACTCACCGAGATTTCCTTCACCAGCTTCACTCGCTAGGACCCGGCTTCACTCACGGTTTCTCACCCGCTTCACTCCAGGACCCTTCACTCACGGATTTCCTTCACCCACTTCACTCCCGGACCGCTTCACTCACGGGGTTTCCGTCACCCGCTTCACTCACCGGACCGCTTCACTCACCGGGATTTCCTTCACCCAGCTTCACTCACCGGGAACCGGCTTCACTCACCGGGGTTTCCGTCACCCAGCTTCACTTACCAGGGTTTCGTTCACCTAGCTTCACTCACTAGGATTTCTTTCACCCGGCTTCACTCACTGGAATTCATGCCCAATCCCCGACCAGGACTTAAGCCGAACTTATCTTACTCACCTAAACTTAAATCGGTGTCAACACCAAAACAACAATCAGGTCAGACTACATCAACAATATGGGTCGTGGCCCCAAAATAGTTAAAGTTTTACAATTCCCAAATGAAAAGTGTTTGAGAGATAAATACAAATCCAAGCAAAATACTCTCAACACTCAAGTCATCAGATAAAATCATATCCAAGCTACTGCATGTCATCATCTGGAGGAGGAGGAGGAGGAGGGGCCTGATATGTGAGGTGCAACTGCCATATCATATCGAGTATCTCATCCTGCTAGTGCTGGAACCCCTGACAGAACTGTGAGATGCCATGCACCACCTCCTGAATGGTCTGCTGGAAGCCCACATGCTGCTGCTGAAAACTGTGGAAGTCCTCCCGGAGGCCATGAACCTCCGACCGAAGCTGGGAGAACTCCTCGCGTGTAACTCCATCAGCAGGCTCCTCATCTGAGCTGGAGGACTCAGGACGCTGCCTCCAGACAATCTCCCCCTATCTGCACTCTATCCCTGCCAAGGACAGCAGGCATGTGCCAATCTGATCGTAGTCCTTTGATAGGTGATGGACCTGACCTCTAGACGTGTGAATACCTCGAGACTCGAAGAACTCGATCAGGACATGGCAGAATGGCATGTAAATCTTCCCATTCACACTATGGGAAAAATGACAGATAGATGTGAACACATGCAGAGAGATATCTCCAAAAATTCACATTGACCATGGGAATCTTCCCATTCACACTCGAAGAACCAGTCGACTGGTACCTGAATTTCAGGTTTTCAGCCTAATTTCAAAAATGTCTAATTAATTCCACAAATATCCAAAAATTCTGAAATTTCGTGGAGAGATTTGTGGAGCCTATGTTTACTTGGGAAAAAAATGTTTTCAAACAAAACTACTCCGGATCCCAAGATTGGCACAAAATTCAACCCTTCCTAAATTGTATCATTGAAACTTAACCAAAAGTCCTAATTTTGGTCTCTCCTTGATGTACCTTCCAATGCCTAACCATAATACATTTCTAGCACCAAGTTATATGGTATTTACACATTAAAACTAATTTTCTCCCAACATGATTCTATTTCCATCTTTCTCTCCATAAATCTCCTTTTTGTGTGTCAATTCCCTAGGATTAAAGCTAACCTTAGCCTTTTAAACCCTTTGGCACATTTCATAATTCATCTAATCTCCTAGGAGAAAACCTCCTGAGATCCATTGACCATGGATCCCATTTTGGCTCCTAGAGCTCTCTCTTGAGCTCCTAGCTCTAGTTACCTCCCTAGGTAACTCACTTACAATTGCAAGGCCACACCAGTGTTCCTCCGTTGCTTCTTGACCTTCAACTATCACTCTTTTAACTCTATACACTTTTTCCTTTGTCAAATCCTTCTTTTTCTTTTGAAATAGCTTTTCCTTATCATCTTTTACCTTTTCTTTACCATAAGCATAAGACATCCTTGAATATGACATTTTACTAACATTTGTCTTCTTAGGGTGGTATCCTAGACCCGGTCTACCACTTCTAAGGTGTTGGTCATTTGGCCTTATGCTTACTCCCTTGGACCCCTTAATGAGTCTATCTAGGTTCTTTTTTAATTTATCAAGTTTTGCCCTCAAAACTTAATTTTTCTTCTCTAAATTCCTAACCTTAGTATCACCATTCCTATGTTGATCATTTCTAGATCCACCCATCTTTCTACGCATATGTCTCCCATTCTTAGGGTTGATGTCTTGGTCCTTAGATCTAGAAACCTTAGATTTATCATTAAGCATATAATCTTTGGTGTTTTGGCGTGCAATAGTATTTCTATTCCTATCATGATATTTAAAACTAAAAACACGCATAGGCAAGCAATCAGTATTAATTCTAGCATTCATAAGAGCATTTGGACCATAAGTAAAGTTAGGGATTACCTCCCTTACCCTTGTAGCTCCCCCTTGATGTGAGCTCCTTTTCTTCTTTTCTTTCTCCCATCTTCTTAGGTGCTCCATCTTCTTAAGCTCTTGTTTCCTTGGACATTGAGTGTGATAATGTCCTAGCTCCCCACAAGTATAGCACCTAATGTGCTTCTTTTCTTTCTTTTCCCTACAACCCACATTAGATTTAAATTGAATTGAGTTGGGTTTAGGGATTACCTCCTTTTTACCTAATGGACACTTGCCCTTGTAGTGCCCCTTCTTGTTGCATCCAAAGCATATGATGTGCTCTTTTGATTTGGCTTTGGTGGAGGTTGGAGCTTTTTCTTGTTCTTGCATGGATGAGGGTCTCTCCTCCCCCTCAATTCTTGAAGTTGATACTTCCTCTTCTTCTCTTGATGAATTGGAAGACCTCTCACTTTCTTCTTCCACTTCACTTGATGACGTGAGTAATTCTTCTTCCTCTTGGTCATCTTGGACCATTTGACTTGTCTCCTTGGGTTCCTCCACTATTTGAGCTCGTGTAGGGCTATCATGAAATTCTTCTAGCTTGTTCCATAACTCATATGCATTTTTATATTCCCCTACACCACTCAAAATATTATTAGGCAAATATTAACTAATATACTAATTACCTTCTCATTTGCCCTAGATTGCTCTTGTTGCTCCTTAGTCCAATATCTAGGGTGAAGCTTCTTCTCGTGCTTGTCTCTTGGAATTTCAAAGGGCTCTTCTAGCACCATTACGCATTCCCACTCCATTCCAAGCCACATCTTCATCCTTAACCTCCAATATCCAAAATCTTCATGATCATATGTGGGTGGTGCGTTGATATCATCCCCTAGCTTGTCTTCCATCATTTTTCTCTCTAGATTTTTTGCTTCCTCGGTGGTTAGTCCGTAAATGAGCACACCAAGCTCTGATACCACTTGTTAGATCGTTGACGGCTTGCTAGAGTGGGGTGAATAGCAACTTTCGATTCGTTCTTCCTACAAGGTTAGTTGCGCAAGCGGAATATACTAAAATAAAACTAAACTAAACTAGAACAAGGAAGAAACACACCGATGTATGTGGTTCGGAGATGATACTCCTACTCCACGGCTGCCCGTAAGGTGGGTGATCACTAATTCGTCAGTGGATGATTCCCCGGAGCACCTCAGGCTAGAACTCGTAGTCCTTTGTGGGTGGAGAAACCTCTCCATAAGCTCTGGACACTACCTGAGTACAATAAGCTACTAACAAGCTTTGACCAAGCAAGTTTCGCCAAGGAACAGTAGCCTTAAATGAGCTTCTTAGTCGACTACCCCTGGGGCAGTCGACTGGTCCCACTCTGTAACGCCCGCCCTTCCCGCCCTACGATGTAGGTGGAAGGCGGTGTTACGCGAACATACATATATGCATATGGATATCTTAATGCAGCGGAATAATTTAAAACTTTATACATGTGCGTTTAAACCATGCATCTAACACTTGAATCATGTAAACATGTCTTAGCTATCATTCTTAAACATGGTTACTTGGTAAACTTAGCATTGTCATAACATAAAAAGAATAAGACATAACATGTGAGATATAATATTCTTGAACATGCTTGCATTAAACATAACTTATCCTACCATCAAGCTTAAAGCCAACATAAAGTATAGCATGGAACTAAAGTTAACAATGCAAAACATAAGAAGTTGTTCTTAGGAAAACCATCATAAAGTATAGCATGAAACTAAAGTTGAAGGTTGACAATGCAAAACATGAAACATATGACAATTATGAGTAATATGATCTTTTCTTTTTCTTTTGCCATGTCACTGTCACACACACACACTTGCCCCTCCTGCTGCTTCCCTTAGCTTAGTATCCTCTTGCTTGATCTGCGGTATAAGAAAATGAAACTTATAAGCACATAGGCTTAGTAAGACTCTTTCCTACTCACTAAAACCATACGTCACATATAGTCAATGGAAAAACATAACGTGGAGAGTGTAACATAAAATAAAACATATCATGAGAAGGTATTCATAAAGCATTTAACATGAGGAGGCATATAGATGTACATGAAAACGCATAATCATATAGAAGTGCTTAACATGAAATGAAAGTGCATAGAGATCATGGCATGAAAAGTACTTGACATAAATATAGCGCATAACATACTTGACATAGAGAAGTTCTTGACATAAAACATAAGCATATGACATACTTGACATAGCATAGATGCATATCATGAATGAATGCATGAGTTAAATGCACATAACATAAAGATGCTTATTTGAAAATCATAATTATAAATACTTAAACATAATCATAACATCATGGGGGCCCCGCTTGTACCACATACATATATCCATCTTTTGCGCACATCCCTAAGTAAATGCGAGGTAGCTAGTCTTGACCTACTATGGTACTAGGTTACCTTCAACCTAGGGACAGCTACGGTAGTCCGGAACCGAGGCTTTCATGAGGAGCCTATCCCTGTTGGACAGCTGCAGTAGTCCCAGAACCGGGGACAACTGCGGTAGTCCCACACCGAGGCTTTCATGAGGAGCCCATCCCTTGGACCTTACTTGGGTCCGGTACAAGCCCATTCATAAAGTAAAATAGCTTCACATGCTTCTTTTTTTCCCATCATATTTCATCATTCATAGAACTTTCATAGCATAATTGAAAACATAAACATGATCTTAATACATGAAGCATAGTATAAAGCATACTTAGCATTTCATCATTCATAGTTCATGCATACATCATTATGCCTTAGAGGCATGACATCATCTTCATTCATCATCTTCTTCATAAGGCATGACTTACATACATAATTATGCCTTAAGGCATAAGCATCATCTTAGTTCATAAAGCTTGCATGATCATGGTACATAAGGTAAGCATGCATAAATATGTTTTTACATACATGGTACATATCACATAGCATACATGATCATGGTATCTATCATAAAGCATGCATGGGTAGGATCCATATGAACATGATACATACTATATAGGTTCATGACATTCAACATAAAACATGCATAGGTCTACATAACCATAATATACATATGTTCAAGGCGTTTAACCAATGCATGTATAATTCTACATAAACATGATGCATACTTCTCAATGCATCTGTTCATGGTATATGGTTTAAAACATCCATAAATAAAACCTACTACAACATGGCACATAATATAAGCATACAAGATCATGATGCATAACACATAAAGTTAGGGTTTTAGGCACCATAAAATTCATACAACATACTTGAACATATATCTACATTATAATAAGTCATAAACAAGTACACTTGAAACCTTAGACTAACCCAAACCCTAGAATTGGAGCTTGGCCGAAAGTTATAGATGGAGGTCCCATTATTCAAGTAACATGTGAGGTACCATAAGTAACATAACACCCATACAATACATATAATGCCATAGGAAGCCATTAGAACACATGATTGGGGCTAACCCTAATTCCTAGCCCTAAACCTTGTCTTGGCTGAAATCCTAGAAGGGTCTTAAGTCCATGGAAAATTCATCTAATTTATAATTAACATCCATTATATCATAGGGAATCATAATTTTTTTTTAAAGGAACATTTTATTCCTTTGAAAAGAAAACTATATTAGAAGGGGGGCCAGACCTGACCTTCTAATATAGATATACAAGATTCACTTGACTTACATGTAATCCACAAAATTACAAGTAGAGAAAAATAACTGGCTAAGTAAAAGAACAGTTCCCATTTTTTGGGTCACACACCAAGGTTGATCAGCAATTCAAACCAAATGGGGTAACTCATATTTTTCTTCACGCCCTTGAGCTGCGAAAAACATTTTTGACATTAGGAATCAACAGCTACACAGTATACCAGGAAGTTATTGAGCCATTCTTATATCACAGCAGAGATACAAATTGGCACCCTGAAAATCAGAAGGCTTTAGCTCTATCAAGTTGACACGGCCATCATATCCCAGGAAAAACCACAGCCTCTTTTCAGTAGAACCATATCATCTTTTAGAGACAGCAGGTTAAAGAATCCTGCAACCTTTTTTAAGACCTCTAAACTTGTATAAGATAAAGCCAGACATATCACTTTTATTTAGCAGACTGGAAACAGTATCTCTCAAGAAAACAGCAGCCTGTGGAGGCACAGCTAAAGATCATCCGATCATAAGCAACATACTAATACACAGCTTGTGAGACCAAAATAGAAATGCCACGGCAGTTTATAATGTCACAGCAACTAATAAAGACTGTAAAATAGTTTTTCTGAAACTTCAGTGAAGAACAGCGTTTTCTCAGCCAAATTGATACACAGCAAGAAACGATACGCAACAGATTAACAACAACCAGTCTGTGACATTTCAAAACCAATCAAAAATTCCACAACAGATTATCAGAAGCCATAATAGACTAAGCAATTTCTAAGTCAATCAAAGAAATCCAGTCTCTATTTTTCCAACAAAATTTGGTCAACTTTTCAATTACTTTGTATGCCTATCAGAAAACCAAAGCAAAACAACTGCATCATATAATACAGGAAGACCAAATCTGAAATACTTTTTTCAGTGTTAAGCAATAAAAATCAGAACAACACCTTTTTAAGCATTCAGAGTCTCAAAATTAGATATTTTCAGAGCAATACAAACTTTGTAAACCAAACCCTCAAAAGAGATTAGTAAACAAAAGACCAAAACTTTGAGAGCATTTCATCACAACCTTAACTTCTATATTAATTTCTTTGCAATCCTGATATAAGGCAAAATCCTGTCAAGTCTACAAATACCCAAGAGAGATTTATCGATCTCTGTGGCATTTCGTGTATTGTCCCCATAAGCAGTAAAGGCTTGATTTGCAAGGTAATCAGCCGCTGCATTTGCCTCTCTATATATGTGCGTAAGAAGAACCTGATATTTACAGGTTATGCACCTGATTTTGTGGACCAGATTGCGCAATTCCCAGGGAAGACAAGAAGAACTTAAAATCTTCAAAGCTACCATTGAATCAGACTCAAGCCATAGGGGAAACCAAAAATTCTCCACACATAGCTCTAGCCCTATAAGTATAGCTTTCAATTCAGCTCTGATGTTTGTTCCAAAGCCTATTATACCACATTTTGTTAAAAGGATCTGACCTAGATGGTTCCTAATGATAACCCCATAAGAAGAAGGCCCCGGATTACCTTTAGAGCAACCATCTGTGTTCAATTTAAACGATCCAGGACTCGGTTTCCTCCAATATACCACTGAAACAGTTATTTTTTCTCTATTGGCTACTTGAAAACCCAAAGCTTGAGCTATGTTTTTGTATTTTCTCCAGTGCTGATGCTTAATCAAACCTGAGATCATTCCTAACTGCATATAGCTTTTGATTTTCCATATAATTTTACCTGCCTTAGGCTTTATCCCTTGATGTTTAGCTTCATTCCTAGCATTCCATAGAGACCATACAATCAAAAAAGGAATGGCTTCTCTTATATGGTCATTTCGTGCCCAAGATGTGTCTAGCCTCCAGCTATCAAAAAATAAAAATCTGTCAATTCCAAATAGCTGCCCGAAATGCACCCAAACCTCTTCAGCAATGGCACTCTTAAAAAATAAGTGATCCCAAGTCTCCAAAGATTCGCAGCAGAGGCATTTTGAGGCTAAATGAAATCCTCTTACTTGTAAAATCTCATCCACTGGGAGGCGTTTTCTCAAAAACCGTCATATGAAGATTGAAGCACTCGGCCATAGCAGATTACTCCAGCAAGCAACCCAAATCGGGGCTGATGGCTGAGCATTTCTAATAGAGTTCCAAGCAGATTTTAGAGTGAATTTTCCATTCCATGCAGGCTTCCAAACAATACAATCTGTGACGCTATTGTGCCCCTCTGTGTAAGTTTTTAATTCTTCTATAGCAGGAATCACCACTTCTAAGACCTTTATCACCAATCTGGCCGGCAAAATCTCTTGAAGTCTGTTCACTTTCTAGCCTTGATCATCAATGAAATCTGAAATCTTGCATTTTAAATTTCCAGCAACCTGCAACATTTGATACAAAGGCCCACAATCCAACCAAGCATCATACCAAAAGCTTATCTCTCCACGCCCAATGATCCAACCAATTTTTTCCTCTGCTAAATTCTGAATTTTTATTAATCTGCGCCAAAGGGGAGAGCATTTGCAATTTATTAGGACAACACTTGGATGTTTCAGTCTACAATACATTTTACTTAAGAAAGCCGCCCACGGTGTTTTTTGCTCTCTAAATCTAAACCAAAGCTTCATGGCAATTGCTGTGGCAATATCTGATAACTTCCTTAAACCCAAACCTCCTTCAGACTTCGGCTTACAAGCTTCTGACCAAGCCACCCAATGTATTTTTTTACTTTCATTAGTAGATCCCCAGAAGAAATTTGCAAAAATCATTTCCATTTGATGAAGAATTGAATAAGGTGGTAGAAGAACTTGCAATATATATAAAGGAACTAAGGATAGCATACTATGTATGAGTGTCAAGCGCCCACCATATGTTAGTCTTCCGATATTCCAGCCAAGAAGTTTTCTGCGCACTTTCTCTATTAATGGTTAGAAATAGCTTGTTTTTCTAATTCCAGCCGCAATAGGAACTCCTAAATATATGATAGGAGGAAAACCCTCCCTATACCCAGTGATTGCTGCAATTTGATTTATCCGAGTGCTATTGATGCTCTTTGCAGGGAAAAACAAACTTTTACCAGCATTAACGGATTGCCCAGAGCAAATTTCATATACATCTAGAAAATGTTTTACTCTTTTGACATTGTTGACAGATCCATTCATTACAATCATGATATCATCCGCATATGCTAAGTGAGATATCTTAGCATCACAACCTGTTGCAAAGTACAACTGCGGGAACTTGGAAAAAAGTTTATCTAATCCTCTAGATAAGTATTCTGCAGCAATTATGAATAAAAGAGGGGATAAAGAATCACCTTGTCTTAGTCCACGCTTTGAGTGAAAAAAATCGGTCAACTGCCCATTAACTTTAATAGAAAACCAGCATTCAGAGATGCAGTGCCGGATCAAACCTATAAAAGAGCCAGAGAAACCGAAAGCCTCCATAACTTTGAATAGAAAAATCCACTGAACTCTATCAAAAGCTTTGGTCATATCTAGTTTTAAAATCAAATTACCACCTCTAACATGATGATTCAATTTGTGATTCAGTTCTTGAGCTAATAATATATTGTCTGAAATTAATCTTCCAGTTATAAAACCACTTTGGGAAGGAGAAATCAATTTGTCCATAATCTGTCCCAATCTTGAAGAAATCAGTTTTGAGATGATTTTATTGGATACGTTGCACAAACTAATAGGTCTAAAGTCTTTCCACTGTTGTGCATTTTCTATCTTGGGAATCAATACTATCGTGGTAGCCACCATCCCTTTTGGCATAGAATTGCCATGAAAAAAATCTAGAACTGCCTCATACACATCTTCCTTGATTATTTCCCAGCAAGCCACATAAAATTCAATGGAGAAACCATCCGGGCCAGTCGCACTATCTCTTCCCATCCCCCATACAGTTTGCTTGATCTCCTCCAAAGTCGGCAGAGCTGTGAGGATTGAGTTCTCATTAGCAGATACAAGAGAAGGAATGCAATCAAAGTTGACCGAATCACAATTAAATTCATCACCAGTCAATAACTTTTCAAAGAAACTCACGGCTGAAGCGCTAACTTTTTCTGGATTTTCTAAACATACACCATTATCCCAAATTCTAAAAATTCTGCTTGACATTTTCCTTTTCTGTGCCAAGTTATGGAAAAATTTAGTATTTCTTTCCCCTTCAACAGCCCATTTAGCTGCAGCTCTTTGCTTCCAAAAGACCTCCTCCATGTTAAGGGTTTGGAAGAGTAAAGCTTGATATTTTGCCCTTTTTACCTTATTTATTTCCGAGGGTTCTGAGTCAAAATCCTTTTCTGCAGCTGCAAATAAATCCTCTGCTTTCTTAACATTATCATGTATATTGCCAAATACTTCCCAATTCCACCATTTCAAATGAGATTTGAGTCGTTTCAATTTAAACTGCAATTTATACAGCCCAGTCATTGAAACCGCATCCAATTCAACTTGACCGTTTGTAGGAAGTTGTGGTGTTTAATCCACATATTTTGAAACCGAAAGGAAGAAGCCGACTTGGTGAAGCTTGGAAAAGAAATCCATAAAGGGCAATGATCTGAAGCTGCTCTACTCAAGTGTTCTACCCGTACTGAGAACTCGTGAATGTGCCAAGAAGGAGAAAAAAGTATTCTGTCTAGTCTCTTCCATATTTTGCCATTTGTCCATGTAAACTTATCACCCACATAACCACAATCCAGCAAACCAGAAAGCATAAGAAATTCATTGAAATCATTTATTGGACCCAATCTAGAAATGGAGCCTTTAGAACACACTAGAGTTAGAATCACATTAAAATCTCCTCCTACTAGCCAAAAAGCATCATTACTTGGTTTAATATTCAGAAGTCTTTCCCAAAGAGAAGATCTTCCTAGCTGACTGCATTTTGCATATATCACCGTAATTATCATGTTAATAGGAAAGATCTGCGAGCTTATTTCCAAGTGTAAAAATTGCTCATGATCACATAAGGTCTTACACATAATGTTATGATCAAATAAAAACCATATTTTTCCAGAACAATTGGATATAGCTGTTTCAAAACCCAACCTTCTAGTAATGGAGATTTCATCTAATTGAATGAAAGGTTCAAGGATTCCCAAAAAATTTAGATGATAAAAATTTTTCAAAAAATGTACTCTACGAAAGGATGCTTTATTACCTATCCCTCTTATATTCCAAATGATACCAGACATTAAAAAATTGAGGAGGAGGCAAGTCTTTGTCCCTGAGCTTTACTTCTAGTTTCTCTGCGGCCACCAGTTGGTATATTATTAGGGATGAGCGGCCTCTTTCCTTTCTTTTTATTAACTGCATCTAATAGAGTGTCTTGAAATTGCAAAAGACCCCTGTTTTCTGCAAGTTCTGTACCAAAGGAGACTTTCGCAGTTTCATTCTCCTGAAGGAGTATATTATCTTGTGCAATTGCCTCACTCCTGATATTCTTTCTATGCAACCCTTTTTTATTAGCAACTCCAAGCTTTTTCCTTATATCAGAGCTGAAAACAAGAGTTGGAGAAAAACTTCTATGCGGCAATTCTGTCTCTAAATCATCAGGTTCATCCTCCACTTCGAAGGATTTAGACACAACATCCACATTTGGAATCTCCTGATCTTCACAAAAACTACATCTTCCTCCTGATCTGAATTTTCTGATAAATGATTTAGTCTATCTTCTGAATCAGCTGTTGCATTATGATCACAAAATTCTTCACCCAATTTCAGGAATTGCTGAATATTTCCTTCATCTTTGTCTTGCTCAGTGCTTACAAAATTACCCTTGACAACTTTTTGTGTGAATTGCAAATCCGAAACCTCCCCTGAAAAGCCATTAAGATTTCCTGGTTGAGAAGAAGAGAAACCCCTATTGCCTTGTTCATCATTCTCCAAATCAGCTAATATATGAAAGCGATTATCTGAAAATCTAGTTCTTTTACTAACAGCATCATAACCTTGAGTTTGTTTGTTCTTTTGTACCCATTTTTGCTTCTCCAGATGACTGAAGGCAACTTCCCAACTTGAGGCTCCGGCAAAATAGAATCAACTTCCTTTTCTTTTTTGCTATTCAAATCCTTTTTAGCTGCCTCAGACCTCCCAGAGACATTCTTGGAAGCATTCCACATTGGTTTTGGTTTGTTACCATTCACATAGCATTCCTCCTCATTGTGACCAGATGTTTACAATCCATACAATATTTTGGCTGTCGTTCATAGATAACCTTCTGTAGCCGTTTTTCTTCCCCAATGCCAATCCAGAAATCTCTACCTTAGGTTTTAGTAAATCAATCTCAACACAAATTCTAGCAACTGATAATCTAGTTCCTTCAGCCGTGCCCTCATCAATTTTTATTGGTTTCCCGATAATCCTAGCTACGGAAAAGAGACTACATTTGTTGAACATATGGATTGGTAGATCAGGAAGCTGAATCCAAATTGGCACCACTGAAGATTCCGCTTCATAAGCAAAGTGGGGTGACCATTTGAAGATTCTCAAGGCTATGCCACCTATAAACCATAGTCCACGACCCCAGATGCGGGCCATATCTTCGTTTGAGGTTAAATGAATAAAAATGTGACCAGCACGCAGGAATCTAATGTTGTAGTTACTAGATAACCCCAAATTTTCGAAAGCTTGAAGAATTACTGCTTTACTAGGTCGCCACACCCGAAAACTTCCCAATCAAAGCAAATTGAAATGGCTCAGCCATACCTAATAATTCCTCTTCAGAGTAGAAAATTCCAAGCTTGTTATTATAGATTGTGATTGGCTTGTAGGAGTTCCCCATATCATCGAAGCTTTTTTTAAGTGTACGAGGCGAAGCCGGTTTCACAATCGCCGCATAAGAAGCAAGAACAGAAGTCGTCTTCGCAATCCCAGGTGGATTAGTAGGGTCGATCTTATGATTAGCCGCCATTGTCTGAGAGGGATTTTCCTCCGAGTGAGCCTGGAGAGCAATCGGTGTATCCTTTTCAGTCTCTGATGATGGAAATTTGGTGTCGGAAATTGATTGATGTACATCTCTCGGGGAGACCAAAGGTGGGAAAGAGAAGGGGGCGGAGAAGGGAGGAGGATGTTGCGGATCCATCGCCGGCGCCCTAAGGACACCGGCGGCAGTGCCACCAAAATTGCAGGCGCGCGCGCCCAGAGCAAGGAAACTCCGCCTTTGAATCGCCCGGAGAGAGAGGAAAAATCGCCCAGAGGCCAGAAAGATTATTCTCGCCTAGGGAATTATAATAAGCATGCTTGGAGGGTTAGATCTAATCCTAACCATAGAAATGGGATGGTGGCCGAAACTTCATGAGGCTTTTTTGGGTGCTACAAAAATTCCACAACTCACAATTCATACTTTATTTATCATGAGAAAGCATTAGGAAGCATAAGTGAGGTTTTAACATCATCCCAAACCCAAAAAGGGTACTTGGCCGAATCTTATAGGAACCCTAATTCATAGTTTTCTCAACATAAAGCCCAAACAAAATCTTAAATCATAAAAGATAACATCAAAACTATTATACCACAGGTGAGGGAGTCTTACCTCTCTTTATCTTGGTTATAAACCTTGAATAGAGAAACAAAAGAAAACTTTCTTGACCTTAGAATACCCTTTGCCCTTGTAGACTTGTAGAAGAACTTGGATCTTCAAGAGGGAGTCCTCTTGTGAGTTTTCCAAGGGGAAACCGCCTTGTG
Organism: Boesenbergia rotunda; assembly: GCA_024364735.1. Classification (NCBI taxonomy): domain Eukaryota; kingdom Viridiplantae; phylum Streptophyta; class Magnoliopsida; order Zingiberales; family Zingiberaceae; genus Boesenbergia; species Boesenbergia rotunda. The sequence continues at coordinate 158,876 of JAGFNQ010005394.1, read as the reverse complement.
GCTCATGGCAAGGAGGAGGAAAGGAGGAGGAAGAAGAGAGAAGAGGAAGAGCCTTGGTGGAAGAAAAGTAACTTAAGCCTCTTCACTTCTCATCCATCCCTTTTTATACTTAGTGAAGGGGCATGGTGCCTCTTCACATGGTGTCTCTTCCACTTCCTTTAGCCTCAACTAAATTCTTCTCTCTTTTCCACTAGCACTCCCTTGCTAGGTGAATTAGTTAGTACATGCATGATGAGGCTTTGCCTCTATTCTAGGTCCAAGGTTCAATCCTTGGTGCATGCATCTTTTTTTTTATTCCATTTACTCTCATTTTTGACAAGGCCCACATAAGAGCCCACCAAGAGTTATGCTAATATTCCTAATTGGACTTCATTTCTATCTATGTTAAAATTCTACCTAAGGTCCACTAATAGCCATGGTACTAGAAGAGCTCATGTAAGGCCCATTAGTACTTAGCTTTTTAATCTATATAAGAAATCATGCTAAGGTTCGTGCTAGTATTCATATATTACTCAAGAATCCATATAGGCATGATCAATATTTTAAAGAAAAATATTGAGAGGATTTTGCGGTCGTTACACACTCAGATTCGACCGTTACAGCCAACATTCGAATCCCCGGCCATTGCTAGTCGATTGGTCATGGAGCAGTTGACTGATCCCCTTCTAAGCCTAGGGTTTCCTTCTCGAGTACATTTCTCTCCGCACTCAAACCCTCCCGGCTTAGTCCCTGAGTACAAACACTCACACTCGGACCCTCACGACCTAGTCGACACTTCAATCCGCAGTCTCGATCTATCGCCTTCACGCCCTCTTCTTCTTCGGCTCCCGTCCCTCGGATGCGCACACATGCCTCCAACTTGCCTCCATTCTATCCTTCACGCATGCCTCGAAGTTCGCGTCCCTTGGCTCATCGTCTCTGCCAATGGTCCCTTGGATGCGCACACAAGCCTCCAGCATGCCTCCATGCCACCATTCACCTGAAGACATCCAACCAAGTCTATGTGTACCTGTACACCTGTACACTCACATACACATATTAGTCCAACAACAATCTCTAACTTAATCATATTGACCACATACATCAAAACCATAATCCTCTAGATCATACACGGGCCGATTGCCCCAACATCATCGACGGAAATAGTATTTCCATGGGTGAATACTGACTGAAACAGCTGTTTCCGTTGGTAAATAAAAATACTGACGGATTGACATTTCCGTCGGAAATATTTTCCTCGACAATTAATATTCCGATATTTTTTCCCCCGTCGTAGTTCCGTCGGTAAGGCTCAATATCGACGGAATTCCGTCGGTAATTTCCATCAGTAAAAGTCAGATTTTTTTATAGTGATACGCTTTTATCTTCAGAGGGACAAAGCATATTCCAAGAGAAAAATAGAACGGCTTAGTTTGTAAGGTGAACAATTTCTAAATTTCATCCCATTCTTCTTCCCTATTTGTTGATATCCATACCTTCCATTTTTTATATGCAACTGTTAAGGCATGAAAATAATTTTAAAATTTTGTTTTGTGTTTTGCTGCATTAATTGGGAGAAATCTAGAGAAAGAATGCGATTAAATTGGGAGAAAGTCTTGGGATTTGAGGGAGTAAATCATATGTTTCTCACATGATATCGCAGATTTCTCTCTTCTTAGATTTTTAAATCAAGAGTAATTATTATTTTATGAATTCATACAAATAATTATCATTTTGAAAATTAATTTTTGTCATTGTGTCTCTTCCTACAAGTTGGTACAAATAATTCTAAATTAGTGAGATCATACTCTAATCCTCTATTCGTATGCAACTATGGAAATTTATGTTAATTATTACCTTCTATGTTGATAAATCCTCCTATCGTAAGGCTATTTTTCAAATTACCCTTAAAAATTAAATAATTCTTAGATCTATCATGACACAGAAATGATTCGAATTTATTACAACATAAACGGATTTTATTGACCTGTAATTTTTTATGAAAATTTGAAAATATTATGAAACTTTAGGGTAAACATGAAATATGCATAAAATTTAGCATAATCCATATATTTACCATTCAAACCTTCAAACCGTTTCATCATTGTAAATGCTCTTTGAAAAATTCCAATTTTTTAAATTAAATAATTTATTTAATCAAAAAAAAATAGAGAAAAAGAAAAACAGATCTGGGTATCCACCTTAATCCTTCTCTCTTTCTTGTCACTCATCATCCCTTTCTATATTAATTATTAAATATAATACTATGGCCCTTTCTCTTTCTCTTTCTCCCCCTCTTCTCTCTCCTTCTCATCTTCTCGCCGCCGAGACCTATGTCAAGATCACGTTTCTTTATTCTTCTCCTCTTCTAATCTTCTCGCCGCCAAGACCTATGCTAAGATCATATTTTGAAACCAGGGGTGCCATGGCCCATCCTGGTCCTAAGGTAAATCTGCCACTGTCATTGATATAGCTTTCCTTTAGTTGTCCAATGCAAGTAGCATTTAGCTGTTGTGAGTCTGCATGATTTTTGAATTTGTATTATCATGGATCTCAACTATATACATTCTCGACTTGCTTTATGCATTGCAATGATTTTAGAATTATTTGACGATGTTGTTGTTAAAGTTTATTTTGATGACTTATATGATATAGCAGTGTTTCATTGTGTAAACACATAACCTGTTTAGGGATTTAACTGTGACTGGATCGTGTGATAGGGGGGGGGGATATCGCTCTTTAAAAACCTTTTCTTTTTTCTTTTCTAAAACAAAGACAGAGATGCGTAACAGATAACTAAAACAAGATAAAGACTCGAGCAGTTACTTGGTTCACAACTCAGCAACTGCTACTTTATGGCCCATGATCCCTTGGAACATTTTTATCAATGAAAACGACAAGTGCATGACTGTAAAATCAACCTGTTTGTGTTGCCTCCAACTAAGTCCAAGCGGTTAAGACTTAGCAAACAGAAATCCTAGCTGGGTGCTAGGTGACTCAAGTCCAAATATGTGAAATCAGTTGGAGGCTGATTGCAAAGCAAAAGTCGAAGTATATGGAATCAGTTAGAGGCTGATTGCTTAACATAAGTCCAAGTATATGGGATCAACTGGAGCCTAATTGCTTAGCAAAATTGAACTAGATAGGTTAATCTAGTCAAGTAAGTGTGAGTAACTTTATATTCTAAATCATACTCATTACGTGTAACAATCATAGGAAAGCATGTCCAATAATTCCAGGCAACCGAATGGAGTATTGGGGCAACTGGCTAGTGATAATTAACTCTTGACGAAGGGATTTAGGAGGGTCTAAGCAATCGAGTATGCGAGCAACCAATGTAGCTTTCAGGTGACTGGGAGATGATGTTATGAATAGCCCGAAGAAGGCGGTCACGATGGAGTTTGACCCTTGCCCAGGTGACCATAGGGCATACGGGTTATGTGCTTTTCACAAGTGCACGGAGACGTCATCAAGCAATAAAATATCAATCCACATGAACTGTTGATTATGCACTAGTTGATTTCGCAATGTAAGCTATCTAGATGTTACAGGGTTGGTTGTTTTGACAGAGCTTGCTAGAAGAGGAGAGAGAGAGGAAGAAATGTATATATATATATATTAGGTCCTTGGGGAAGGGTTGGATGGGTGAAATCTAGGATTTCAGTTTCCCTACAATGCTAGTTGATACTCTATTTATTGTTCATATCCTAATCTCCATGTCTATGTCCTTGTAGAGATCGTAACTATGTACCAGTATTAGCCTTGCAGAAGTGCACCAGAGTGCTCCCCCCTTTGACATCTAATGTCATTAAGTAGAAGAGGTAACCTAGAGAGTTCGGTTAAAGGTTGGCCTCTATCACAGGCTGCCCCAGTAATACGTATCTAGATTACACAAGACACTTCCTAAGATAGGATAGGGAGAAACCCATTAAGTCTTGTTAGATAACCTCTTGTAAGGGATTGATCTCCATTTCAAGGCAATGCTCGAGACATCCGGTTGAAAGGATACCCTTGTCACGGAGGGCTCCCCGAGCATACGATTTCGGACACTCCCTCTACATGGCCACCAAACCCTCACAATTGCATATATTCGCCATTCATACATTTCCACAAACACATAGTAGGTACAATACATATAAAATAAAGCATTGACTTTTCATTTGATAATAAAATTGCATCTAATAGGGGTGAGTAGCTGGACAGGACACGTGGCATGAGAAAGCTACGTGGCGGTGCAGACTGGGATCTCGGATTCCCGAGACCAACTAGAGAAGGCAGACTCGAGATCATCTAGGGAGAATTGGGAAAGGCCCCCCCCCCCAGACCGGGAGCTTAGGCTCCCAAAACTATCTCGGGAGAGTGATGAAAGTCGTCGAACTCAGCCCGGGAGGTAAGACCCCAAGACCATCTCGGGAAAGTGGAGTCCAGAGAACAACTCAGGGATAAGAGATCAAAACATTGAGTACCTTCCCTCCCTTCCAATACCGGAGGCTCGGGTTGGTAGTTATTGCCTGTAACGTCTGATAATGATGGACTTAATAGTTATGATGACCGTTACCAGCCATGATGGGGGGGGGGGGGGGGGGGGGGATGATAGCTATCATATAACTAATGACCATTAAACGAGGAGGAAAAGGTGGAGACATGTGGGGAGGGAGACATCAGGTATATAAGATGCTACAGCACCCAGGTAAAGGGGGTAAGGTTTCTAAAGGTCAAATACTTTTGGTTCTTCATTTTCCTCCTTAAAAGTGAGATCTCTGACTTGAGCATTGGAGAGGGCTCCATCGGAAATCCTTCCGGTGCACCCCTTTTTACGCTTATGTTAACTTTGCAGGCGCTAGCATCCTCTGTTGGTGCAAGAAACATCAGTGATGTCCTCCTCGAGTGTTTCAATATTTAACAATATGCTTAAGTTAGTGATACATTAGAACAAGAAAGGGTTAGTCAAGAAAGGAGTACCAAAGTGAAGGAAAGTCCTAGTTAACCTAGGCAATAAGTCCTGGTTCGAAGAATTGGGCACTAAGTCTTGGCCGAGGGTTGGGCACCGAAGACCTGCCCGAGGGTTGGGCACGAAGTCCTGATTTGAGGAATTGGGCAATAAGTCTTGGCCGTGGGTTGGGCACCGAAGTCCTGACATAAGGTTGGGTCATAAGTCCTGGTCGTGGACTGGGCACGAAGTCCTGGTAAGTGAAGCTGGGCAAAAGTCCTGGTGAGTGAAGCTGGGCAATAAGTCTTGGTCGTGGACTGGGCATGAAGTCATGGTCGTAATATTGGGCAAAAGTCCTGGTGAGTGAAGCTGGACAAAAGTCCAACCGGATGGGTCGGGTGGCAACCTTCTCCTAAGAGGAGTAGGCGAAAGGCACGTTCCCCAGGATGGGAACATAGGCGTCGGTTCGACCTAGGGTTTCCAGGGAAACCCAAAGTCAGAACCAATCTTTAAGGCTAAGGATATATATTTGTTTGTCTTGTGTTTATGTATTTTGCAGGTACCTAGAATTTGAGGCAAGGCAAGCAAACACACACAAAAGAGGCTGAAACACAGCTTCTTGGGCGCCCCCATTGATACAGGCACCCCAAGAAGCCAGGCGTCGGCATTAAGTCAGGCGCCTGAATGAATCAGGCACCCCCTTCAACACAGGCACCCCATAAGGCAGGTTTTATTAGCTTCGCGAAGTTCACGATTTGGATGGATTTTTGACCGCAACTGAGGCGCCCCAGAGGCTTTAGGGCACCCGTTAAGAAGCTATATAAAGGGGTTTGACCCCTCAACTCAAAACATCAATTCTGAGATCATTCTAAGCGTTCTGTGCGAAGAAAAACAGCTCGAGACAATGCTCTGCGACCAAGGAGGCTCCAGGAGGAAGTGTGTGGCACTTCAGAGTTCCAGATGGGTCGGGATCGTCGACATTTCGTTTGGTTTGATTTACTTTTATGCAATTAATTTCTCTATCTTTTTTATTGTAAATTGTGCACTGTAAGACGGGTTTCTCCGCCTCCGAAAAGTCCGAAAAGGAGACCATTAGTGGCGGGCATTTCCCGTGCTTAGGCCTTGGATGTACTGACCCTGGGGGCTTGGGAACCAAGTAAATCCCGTGTGTATAAGTGTCTTTCATTTTCGTTCTTTATTATTTCCGCTGCGCACTAACTCTCTGTCTAGAATGATCGAAAGACACGCTTTCTGAAAAATTTTAACGAGTCGATATTCACCCCCCCCCCTCTATCGACGACACCGGTCCCCACAAGTGGTATCAGAGCCTAGTAGCTCTTCACCGGACTAACAGCCGACGGAGCAAAGACGCCAGGAGTTAAGGGGGAGCCCAGGGGTGAATCAGGTATTTTTCTTAATTATGGTCAATTTCAAATTTCATATTATATGTTTCAAGTGCAGGAAGAGAGGACAATATAAAAATCAGTATCCTACTCGTAAGACTCGATCTTCATCACCGACAGCAAAGGAGGTACCAGCGCCCGAAGTTCGGAGGGACAAGAGTCATATAAAGTGTTTCAAATGTCAAAAGCACGGACACTACAAGAATCAGTGTCCGTTAAAGGTACGAAAAGTTTATGTTCGTAAAGATTTTCAAATTCTTGCACCGTCTTATGATAATAACTTAGTTAATTTTTCTGAAAAATTAGAATTATTGCATAGTCAAATTAACATTTTGCATAACCTATTACCAAATGTAGATAATATTAAAATATCATATATCAACTCATTAATTTTTAATATCAATGCAATGTTTTTTAGAATTAATTCTAATAATTTTTCTGAAAATAATCCTGAAATATTAAGGATAATTCTGAAAATAATCCTGAAAATATTAAGGATAATTCTGAAAATAATCCTGAAAATATTAAGCATAATCCTGAAAATACTTCTGAAAATATTGAGGATAATCCTGAAAATACTTCCGAAAATATTAAAGATAATTCTGAAAATATTAAGGATAATTCTGAAAATAATTTTGAGAACGTTAAAAATGAACTTGAGGATATTCAACATATTTCGGAGGATATCAAATATATTTTTGAGGATAGTGAAGATAAAATCATTCTTGATGATGATTTAATTATTAATTTTTGGATAATCTCAAAGATAATTATAAAACATTAATTAGTAGGCCTGAAAACTACTCCACTTACTATGAAGATATAGAAGGATATAATTTCGATGATAAGGATGATGAGGAAGATGAATTTTCTAGAATCAAGGCTACAGTTAATAAAATCTACAAAAATTCAAACAAAGCAGAAGTGTTAGAAAAACTTGAAAAATTAAATGAAGAATAAATAATAAATAAGTCAGACATTTTTGAAATAATGAAAATAATGCAATTAAACCCACAACTACTAATTAACCTAGAAATTTTGAAACTTAAATCAAAGTAAATCTTAACAACCGTAATTAAATCTTAATTAATTTTTACCTTAATTTAATCCTTAATTATTTCAGCCGTAATTAAATCTTAGTTAATTTTTACCTTAATCCTTAATTATTTTAACTTCAATTAATCCTAATTAATTTTTAACAACTTAAATTAAACATTAATATATTTAATTCTAATTCAATATCAATTAATTTAATCCTAATTAATTTAATCCTAATTAAACTTCAATCAATTTAAACATTAATTAATTTAATTCTAATTAAACTTAAATTATTTTAAACATTAATTAATTTAATCCAAATTAAACTTCAATTAATTTAATCCTAATTAAACTTCAATTAAGTTAATCCTAATTAAACTTCAATTAATTTAATCCTAATTAAACCTTAATTAAATCTTAATGATTTTAACCTTAATTAAATCTTAATTATTTTAACCTTAATTAAATCTTAGTTATTTTAACCTTAATTAAATCCAATTAATTCTTAATTAACTTAACTCAAATTAATTCTTAATTAACGTCAACGTTAAATCTAAATTAATTAATTCTCTAATTTGTTTTAATAATTCTTAATAACTTAAACTCAGATTAAATAAAAATTTTACCCAATTGCAACAATCAATTTAATGAAATTAAATATGTCAAAGTGGGTTGGTATATTCGCGGGTTCACACAATATGTATCAAATCGGGAATTTGATACATTATTAGAAACTTAATTAAAATGTCTTGACTTGATTGAATCATGCATAAATGTTATGCTCATGCATTTGCTATTTTTTTATATATCTATCATGTCATTCATGTTTAATTTTATGCATAATTTTGTGGGGACCGGTGCCTTCGATAGAGCCCAACCCTCGGTCAAGTCTTAGGTGTCCAGCCCTTGGCCAGGACTTAGTGCCCAATCCATGATCAGGACTTAGTACCCAACCCTCGGTCAGGTCTTAGGTGCCCAGCCCTCGGCCAGGACTTAGTGCCCAATTCCACGAACCAGGACTTAGTGCCTAGGTTAACTCGGACTTTTCATCACTTTGGTCCAGTTTTCTTGACTACCCTTCCCTTGTTCAATGTATCACTGACTTAAGCATATTGTCAAACATTGAAACACTTAGAGGAGGACATCGCTGATGCATCTTACACCAACAGATTCAGAATGGTTAGATAGGAAAAAGACTTACTTGAAACTTGAACAACATAGTATTAGGTGGAGGTGAGATTATAGTACGTTAGGGAAGCCCTTCTAACAAGGTCAAGTAAGGTAAGGCGTACCCTACTTGGTCTGTTTAGTTTGGTGGAACTAGCCGAAGCTACCGATCCAAAACCTAAGCTTGTTAGACCAAAATTTTTCAAGAAGTAATTTGAAAATGAACTTTCGGTAAAAGGCTTTGTCAAGGAAAGGGTTGTTGCTCCAATAAGGCTACGGCCAAAGAAGACCTCTGTGCCTCACCAAGACCTGGAAGCCAATTATTGAAACTCAAATTCAATTTACTATTTGATAAATTTGAATCTAACACAAGTTTTAATTAAATCTTAAATTTTACAATAATTCAAAGAAAATTATTCAAGCATCTCACAATACACCCATAAGACAACCATGCATGCTTGTACTAAGACATTAAGAATGGGTGAGATGTTAAGGACTAATAAATTGAAAAATGCTTTTCAAAAATGTTTTCCAAAATTCTTAGGATATTTTCATAAAAATCTATTTTTAAAATAATTTTTTAACATAATAATGTTTTTATGGATTTCATGCTTATCTGAGTGCTTATATATTATACATTTTCAAAATTATATCTTTTTCAAAAATTTGTTTGACCTACACAATTAGACACAAGCCTTTTAGGTCAACACTAATGTCTCTTAAGGCACTTCGATAGAGTCAGAGGTGTCGGATACAGGGGGAGTATTTTTAAAAGTGATTTTTTTGGATCTTTCGAAATTTTTTTGGATCTTTCGAAAACTGTGATTTAAAAATTACAATCACTTAAAAATATTTTTCGAAAACTATGCTTTACAAATTACTATCATTTCAAAATATGTCTTTCAAATACTCATTTGTATCCTTCGAAATGTTAATATTTCAAAATGCATTGTGCTTATTTCCCTTTTGATTTTGATAAACCCCAAAGACACAGAGGAAGTCTACTTCATGATCTACAAGCACTCCTAGGATGTGTCAAATTTAGGGGGATTGTAAATCAAAAGAAATTATTTCTGACAATTATTTTTTGAAATTATTAGAAAATTCCTTTGATCTGAATTAAACCCTAAAGACTCAGAGGAAGATTACTTGTAGTCAACAAGCTTCCAAGGACTGTGTCAAATTTAGGGGGAGGTCAAATTAAAAGAATTATTGAACATTTCAAAATAATATGTTTTCATACACTGTATTTTCAAAATCCTTTTGAAAACATAAGCATTTTCCCTTTCAAAATACTATCATTTTAACTCATTTTTTATTATACTATCACTTCCAAAAAAAATTTTGGAATCACTTTTGAAAATAATATTTACTTGAGTTTGAAGAATTTCCTGGACACTTAGGGAAATGTCCTTGTAGTTAACAAGGTTTCCTAGGATTGTGTCAAACTGGAAAAGAAACCAAGTCAAGTAAAATATTGTGTTTTCAAAAGTTCACTAATATTTTTTAAAGTAATAATATTTTTCAAAATACTAACATTTTTCAAAGTACAAATATTTTTCAAAGTACAAATATTTTTCAAAGTACAAACATTTTTCAAAGTACTAATATTTTTCAAAGTACAAATATTTTCAAAATACTAATATTTTTCAAAAGTGCAAAATATGTTCAAAATACTAATATTTTTCTAAAGTGCAAAATATTTTTCAAAGTACAAATTGTTTTGTTAATATTTTTCAAAATACTAAGTACAATATCGGTTTTTTGAAAAAGAAAATGTGTTAAGTGCAAGATTTTTCAAAGAACAATTTTTTTCCAATATTTTTCAAAGTACTAATGTTTTAAGTGTAAAAAATCTTTCAAAGTACAAGTTTGCTGCACAATATTTTTTAAAGTATTCTTCTAAATGCACTATATTTCTCTAAGTGAAAATGTTTTCTAAAAAGTGCATAATTTTTCTTAAATGAAAATCTTTTATGAGTGCATTTTTTAAAATCTATTCTAAATGAAAAGTTTTTCTAAGGCAATATTTTTCTTAGTGCAAAATTTTCTAAGTTCAAAATATTTTTCCAAAATGCACAATACTTTTCAAACTACAATTTTTTGTGGTACAATTTAAGCACTTAGTTTTTTTAACTAGTACTTAGTTTTTTAAAAAACACAAAAGGGAAGAGTTACAAAAATTGTTTTATAAAAAATGATATGCTTTCAAAGAAAAATTATACTAAGTACTTTCGAAAGGAAAAGAATTTTTTTTAAAATTTTTATTGTTGGTGCAAGTGTGTTTTTGTCATTTTTTTTATGTATGACAAAGGGGAAGAGTGAGCTTAAGTTAGAAATTTTTGTTTCTCCCAAAGGAATAGAGAGCTTAAATTAGAAAATTTGTCCCAAAGGATCAAAGTTTGAATCAAATTTTTTTTCAAGGATCAAAATGTAAATCAAAATATTTTTTTCAAAGGATCAAATTTTTCCCATTTTATCCCAAGGATTATAACTTAGCCCTTTAATCCAATCTAACTTAAGATATTGTCAAACATCAAAAAGGGGGAGATTGTTGGTGCAAGAAGCATCAGTGATGTCCTCCTCGAGTGTTTCAATGTTTAACAATATGCTTAAGTTTGTGATATATTAGAACAAGGAAGGGTTAGTCAAGAAAGGAATACCAAAGTGAATGAAAGTCCTAGTTAACCTAGGCAATAAGTCCTGGTTCGAAGAATTGAGCACTAAGTCCTGACCGAGGGTTGGGCACCGAAGACCTGATCGAGAGTTGGGCACGAAGTCCTGATTCGAGGAATTGGGCAATAAGTCCTGGCCGAGGGCTGGGCACCGAAGTCCTGACATAGGGTTGGGCAATAAGTCCTGGTCGTGGACTGGGCACAAAGTCCTGGTAAGTGAAGCTGGGCAAAAGTCCTGGTGAGTGAAGCTGATCAATAAGTTCTGGTCGTGGACTGGGCACGAAGTCCTGGTCGTAAGATTGGGCAAAAGTCCTGGTGAGTGAAGCTGGGCAAAAGTCCAACCGGATGAGCCGGGTTGCAACCTTCTCCTAAGTGGAGTAGGCGAAAGGGGGAGATTGTTGGTGCAAGAAGCATCAGTGATGTCCTCCTCGAGTGTTTCAATGTTTAATAATATAATAATGTTCCCCAGGATGGGAACATAGGCGTCGGTTCGACCTAGGGTTTTGCGAGAAACCCAAAGTCAGAACCAATCTTTAAGGCTAAGGATATATATTTGTTTGTCTTGTGTTTGTGTATTTTCTAGGTACCTAGAATTGGAGGCAAGGCAGGCAAACAAACACGAAAGAGGCTGAAACACAGCTTCTTGGGCGCCCCCATTGATACAGGCGCCCCCATTACGTCAGGCACCTGAACGAATCAGGCGCCCCCTTATATACAGGTACCCGATAAGGCAGGTTTTATCAGCTTCGTGAAGTTCATGATTTGGATGGATTTTTTACCGCAACTGAGGCGCCCAGAGGATCTAGGTCGCCCGTTAAGAAGCTATATAAAGGGTTCGACCCCTCAACTCAGAACACCAATTCCGAGTTCTAAGTGTTCTGTGCGAAGAAAAACTGCTCGAGACAATGCTCTGCAACCAAGGAGACTCCAAGAGGAAGTGCGCGGCACTTCAGAGTTCCAGATCGGTCGGGATCGTCGACATTTCGTTTGGTTTGATTTACTTTTATGCAATTAATTTATCTATCTTTTTTATTGTAAATTGTGCACTGTAAGACGGGTTTCTTCGCCTCTGGAAAGTCCGGAAATGAGACCATTAGTGGATGGGAGTTTCCCATGCTTAGGCCTTGGATGTACTGACCCTGGGGGGTTGGGAACCAAGTAAATCCCGTGTGTACACGTGTCTTTCATTTTTGTTCTTTATTATTTCCGCTGTGCACTAACTCTCTGTCTAGAACGATCGAAACACACGCTTTCCGAAGAATTTTTAACGAGTCGATATTCACCCCCTCTATCGACGGCACCAGTCCCCACATCCTCCTCTCGTGGTTGTCATCCTGGGTTGTGCTTCGGTGATTCATCATCCATGTCGTTCACTTCCGGAATAAGTTTTGGCTCCGTCTGTGGTAAGCTAGTCTAAGCACCAGAAGAAACACTGCAAGGACGGAACCATAGGGACAACCCATCATTTTGACACGAGAGGAGTTGGATCGCTTAGTTACCAACACCGTCAAAGGAGCACTGGAGCAGCATTAGATTGAGCAAGCCACTTTTCAATGAACGACCCCGATGCAGGCCGAGATCCCAAGGGTGTCTACCTCACACAATCGGAACCAAAGATTTGTCTCCCCACTAGGAGCGCCGACATTGATAGCTCCGGGGCGTAGGCGAGATTCTAGGGGAGAAATGGAGAAAGCGCACTCCGCCGCCTCCAGTGTTCTACGACATGAAGATGGGCAGGAGAAGAGTGAGCCCGCCAAGGTTCTCCTGAAGTCCTCGTGTATGCCTTTTGCCCCTGACATCATAACGGACCCTATGCCTAAACAGTTTCGTGGTCTGGGCATTATTGATTATTATGGGAAAACAGATCCAGAAGACCACATCTATAAGTTCGAAAACACGACAGTATTACACCAATACACAGATGGTGTGAAGTGTCGGGTGTTTCTGAACACCCTATCAGGGGGCGCTGTTGTTATCCCAATACAAGTGTCACGAATGGGCCTCAAATTTAGATATTTATAAACTGAAAACCCTTGGCTAATAAGATAAAATGTAGGATAGGGGCCTCAGGTCATATTTTTCCAAGGACTAGTTGTGAATGTTTAACTCAAGCTTGAAAGTTATTGTCATTTAATGATTTGGGTTTTCTAGATAAAATGGGAGATTTTTGCGATAAGAAAATGACAGCAACAATACGAAACAGAATATAATGGACTTAACTAAAGCATGGAACGAATTGGGAAATTACAAGAACTGCACTTAACCTATTTGAAGAACTAAGCACTTAAATTCAAACGATGAAGTTGAAACTTAAGAATTACTTGCAGGAAACTAATTGCAGAAAATGAATTGCAGAAATTGGAAACTAGAACAAAATGATACTTAAGAACTTGATTTGAAATGTAGTTGAAACAAGCTTGAACAATTGAAGAAAGTAAATGCTTAGAACTAAAATCTATCCTAAATTAAACATCAAATCAGTTTCTAATCAAGACTTCCCTTTGCCGTCACACAAAGGATGAGCTAGAAACCCTCTGAACTCGAAAACCAACGAAGAAAATTTCCTTGCTCAATTGCTGTGAATCTGGTTGTTCTGCTCTTCCTGATCAGCCAATTGACCGATCAGGTCCTCTTCTGATCGGTCACGGGACCGATCAGAGGCATCTCTATCTGGTCACCACGATCGGTCAGTAGCTGAAGCCGAACTCTTCTTCTTGACGCGCTGATTCGCGATCGAGCCAAAATCTTCAGAACAGCGTCGGAGAACCCCTCCTAACAATCCCTCAGCTTCGGTCAATGAAAACCTGCGATCAAGTGGAAGAAATCGGTGGAATGGAACTCCGGTGATACCCTCCCCTTTGCTCCTCTCAGCTGCGAGAATTGGTTAGCAAAACTGAACAAGAAGACTTACTTTGATGATCTGAAACTTGAGAAGATCTGAATCCGATGTGGTCGCGCATGCGATCTGAGAAAAAAACTAGGAAAAATGATGAAGAAAACAAAGAACTCGATGAACTCTACACTACTGGCGACTCGGCGACCTCACGACGACGACAGATCTGATCGGGAGAAGAAATTGTTTTTATAGTTAGGAATGGATGGCTGAGATCGTTCTGGATTCATCCAACGGTTGAATCTCCTCAGATCTGAACCAAAGTTTCCAAATCTCCATCAGACGGTCAGATCTGCCTCTCCTTAGCTGGGATCAACCAGATCTGCAATGGATGGCTCACATCTCTCTGCCCTCTTTCGTCCACCTCCCATAGATTTAACTCCTTCCCCTATAAATAAACTTGCAACAACAACCCCATTGATAATTCCATCAATTATATTTCTATCAAAAAACTGAGTTAGTTTGGTTAATCCCCTTATACCCAAGGTAAAAACTCTAGTATAAAAAATATCTATATAACCACAATTGTAGGACTAATTGTATATTCTATTTTTTATTTTGTCCAAGAAAATTCTTTTAGGACCTCCTTTTATAAATGAATTAATGAATTCCAAATTCTGGAACAATGAATAAACAGACCCATATAAAACGCAAATTTTGATCAAATCACACATCACAGTATACCAAGCCTTCTAATTCCTTAAGGGGTTTATCTAAAAGATTCGCAATATAACTAGGAAGACGTTTTAAATACCACACATGAGTCACTGGACATGCAAGTTTTATGTATCCCATTTGATATCTTCGTATCCGAGAATTAACAAATTCCACCCCACATTGTTCACAAAATTTCGGGTCTTCTTTTTCAGATGGACGGTTGAAACACCCCCACATGATCCGACGGTCAAATGGACTCTGATTTGGCTCCAAACTTCATATCTTGATCCATGGACTTGATTAACTCTATCTTGATCTTGGATTGATCAGAAGTTGACGGATGGCTCAGATCTAGCCGTTCTCTTGAATGGACAACCCATATTAATCCGATGCTTGATTACCTTGATCCGAATCCAATTCTGACTCAAGTTTGATCCAATCTGATCTAGGTCCATGATCATTTTAAGCCTACAAAATTAGATTCATATTTTAGTGCCAAAATATCTCAAATATACCAAGATTTGAATCAAAAGCCAAAATAGAAAGAATTCATGAAACCTAATGCAAATGCAAACTTAAGCATATAAAAGTGGATCAAAACATGGATTTGAGAGCCTAGATTTATCAACAAAATGGTAGTTATCAGGTGCCCAGAGATGGTTTCAGAGGTTGCCTCAAAGCTCGATAAACTCCTTTCTGGAGTTTAAAACTGTCTTCCTATATCACTTTGCCAACAATCGACAATGCCCGAAGACAACTTTAAACTTGTTCGCCTTGAAATAGAAGAGCAAAGAGTCGCTGAAGGATTATATCCAACGGTTCAATCGGGTGGCACAAGATGTGGCGTCTGCTACCTCAGTGATCCTCATCAGCGCTTTCACACAAGGACTCTCTGAAGAAGATTTCTTCCGATCGCTGGTGAAGAAACCACCGACCATCTTTGATGATTTATTGGGGCTGTCGGTCAAGAATGTCAATGTGATGGAGGTGCAGCATGCCCGACGCAAAGATTCAATAGGAATCCCTATCTAAATCTCGGTATGAACCGAGAGGAGGGAACCACCCGCTCCTACCCGAGCGAAGGACCCTCGCTCCGGGAAGGATTATTGTAGCGGCAAGAAGAAGTTGGTGGAGACGGTAGACACCGAAGGACTTGAATGTAAGATGTGTATACTGAAAGACTTGTTTTCTTTATATGAACATCTTTATTTTGAAAAGAGAATCACAACTACACTAGGTGTCTGTTTACATTAGTACATGCATAAAGTCTAATTACTTTGTATTGTAGATAACATGGTGTGTGGTGTCACACGGAAGATCATGTTATCAGTTCCTTGCTTAGTATAAATAAGAGGCTCACAACCGTGATGGAATTGGACAACCCATCAGAATGGTTGTAGTGTAATTACGTGTGGTTGGTCTTGCCATAGAATTACACTCTTGTGCTTTGAGTACATTGAGTAGGACCAAAACCCGAGGTTATCCAATTTGTACTGACTCGATAATTGGATAGGACCTCAAGATTATATTATGGAGTACGATCCCTTAATCCCGATATAATAACGGGCATATATTATTAACTATTATTTCTTTGATTTACCAATGGGCGAGATCTATTATGTTAGATCGATAGGCCCGGCAGCCAACAACCAATTTGTGTGGCCTCCTCCAAGCATTGATCTTAGTTTAACTAAGATTTGATCTGAATTGGATTGATTGAGTTAGACTCAAGTGAATCCAATTGGATTATGGGATTGAGGTCTAGTTTGAGTTAGACTCATTTAGATTAGACTCACCACATTTGGATGAGATATTAATTAATTAAAATGTTTAATAAATTAATGATAGTGGAGGATGAAAAGATTCTCTTCATTGAATGGAGAATAGTTGAAGAGTCATATAAGAAGATGTGTACTTTATTGGCTTTAATGAAGGGAAGATAAAGGGACAAAAACTCTTCATATTCATGGGATGAGTATAAAAGAGTTTTCTTGTCATTTGGATGAAAAAAAGTCATTTTTCTTCTTCTATTCCTCCTCTTCTCCCTCTTTGGCCGAAACCCACATTTGAGTTCTTGGTGCTTTTGTGAACTACCTCAAGTTGCTAGCACAACTAAGGTAGTTCTTCTCCGAAGTAGAGATATCGTGTTGGTGTGGATACGCATAGAGGCACTAACACTTGAACATGCAAGAGATCCAGCGACACTTGGACGAGCGGGATAAACGCAAGTGTACGCTCCAAAGGTATACACTTCAGATAGATCTATAAGATAGATGAATTTCGTACGAGTTTTCTTTCGCATGGATCACTCGAGGGATCTTGTTTCCGCTGTATTTTTTTGTTTATGTCACTGAGAGATCCCAACAAATGGAGCCACGAGATGGTGACCCACCAGTCTGTCTCCCCGGAAAGAGACCCTAAGAAAGACAAGGCTCCGGCTCGGGGACCTCCATCGGGACATGTGGGAGTAATCTCTGGAGGTTCGACTAGAGGAGATTCCCATTGGGCAAGGAAAGCCCATACCCGCAGGCTGGAAAATTATGCCATTGGAACTGAGAAGGAGAAGCGCCAGGGCCTTGTCATCTCTTTCGGGTTTGACGATCTGGAGGATGTTGAAGCCCCCTTGAAGATGCACTGGTAATTCTCGCTCGTATAGCCAATTATGAGGTTAAACGTATTTTCGTGGATACAGGTAGCTCCGTTAACATCCTGTACAAGGCGGTGTTCGACTAGATGCAAGTCGATGGAGATGAACTACATCCTATCTCGACTCCTCTCTTCGACTTCACCGGTTATCGAGTACAACCGATGGGACAAATCACGTTGTCCCTATCGCTGGGGGATGACACCCTACAAACAACGAGGAGAACTCCTTTCATGATCGTAGATGTCTGATTGTCGTACAATGTCATTTTGGAAAGACCAGTGCTCAGCTTATTTCAGATGATGGTCTCAATCTATCATCAGAAGATCAAGTTTCTGATGGGAGAGCGGGTATCTGAAGTTAAAGAAAACCAATTATTCTCCCAGCGATGTTACAGTGGAGAAGTCAGGACAGAAGCTTACAAGAACCTGAGGACCCATGAAGCTTTGCAAATTGATCTGGCCGACCCCCAAGCAAAGGAAGGAGCCAAAGAGGAACGCAGGGAGGTCAAGAGCGAGGAGGTACAAATTCATCCCCAACAGGCTGGAGGACGCATATAAATTATTGTCGATCTCATGCCAGAACTCAGAGGTCGGTTGATCAACTGCTTGGTGGATCATCAGGATGTGTTCACATGGGCCACCAAAGAAATTAAGGGAGTCCCTCCTGCTTTGGCCACACATCGACTGCACATCACTCCAGGAGCCCGACCGGTGAAATAAAGGCGAAGACACTTTGCTCTCGAGCAGGACCAGATAATCAGGGAGGGAGGTCGTAATGTTGTTGAAGGTTGGTCATATCAGAGATGTCCAATTCTCGACATGGCTGGCGAATATTGTATTAGTCCCTAAGCCAAGGGATAAATGACAGGTTTGTATCGACTTTCGTGACTTAAATAAAGTCTATCCTAAAGATTGTTACCCTTTACCTCACATTCATTAGCTAGTAGATTCCACATTCGGCTATGAATTCATTTCAATCTTCGATTCATATCAGGGGAACCACCTGGTTCCCCTTGCTCGAGAAGATCAAGAGAAAGTTAGCTTCGTGATGGTGGATGGCACCTACTGTTACACGGTCATGCCATTCAGTTTGCGCAATGCCGGAGCTACCTATCAGCGGATGATGGATAAGGTGTTTCGACACTAGATTGAACGGAATATTGAAGTGTATGTGGATGACATCTTGGTCAAGATGGAGAAGGGGAGGGACATGATTGTCAATTTGAAGGAGACATTCACTACCTTGAGAGCTAATGGATTAAAGTTGAACCCCGCTAAATGTCTGTTTGGAGTGAATGGGTGGTTTTTCAGGTACCTGGTAATGGAGAGAGGAATTGAGGCTAATCCTGAGAAAGTACAAGCTATCCTTGACATGCCATCTCCCCGTAATTTCAAAGAAGTGCAGCGGCTTAATGGAAGGATTATAGCCCTATCTTGTTTCATATCCCGATCAACGGATAGAACTTTGCCATTCTTCAAGATTTAAGGGAAGGCAGTCAAATTCGAATGAGATGACCAATGCGAGAAGACTTTTACAGATTTAAAAGTATACCTCTCGGGACTACCCATCTTATACAAGCTGCTGGGAGGAGAAATATTGTTTGTCTACTTATCTGCAGCTGAACAAGCCGTGAGCTCTGCGCTTATTCACGAAGAAGGTAATACTTAGTACCTTATTATTTCTTTAGACACCTCCTTAAAGAAGTAGAGACTCGGTATACTACTTTGGAGAAGCTGGCATATGCCTCAGTGTTGATGACACGAAGACTGAGATCATATTTCTTGGTGCATCCCATCGTGGTGTTCACTAATTGTCCACTCGGGCGTGTCCTCACAAATCCGGAGGCTTCGGGTCGATTAATCAAATGGATGATAGAGTTGAGCGACTATGAAATTGAATATCTGTCCTGAACAACTATCAAGGCTCAGGCCCTAGCCGAATTTATGCTCAAAGTCGTCCCAAGACCTGAGACTGGTGAAGTATGAAAGATTTATGTTGATGGCTCATCCAATCACAACTCCAATGGGGTTGGGGTTCTGATGATTTCTCCTAGAGAAGATGTACTACAGCTATCCATCCGACTCAACATCCGAGCCATCAATAATGAAGCCGAGTATGAGGGAATACTAACTAGGCTCCAAGCCGCCAAGCAGGTAGGGGCTACTCGAGTTATATTACATTTGGACTCTCAGCTCGTGGCTCAACAATTAAAAGGGGAGTTTGAAGTTCGGAATAAGCGCTTGCAAATGTACGTGACTATATATGAGCAGCTGAAATCTTCTTTTACTGAAATCATTCTGCAGAAGATATCTCAAATGAATAATGTCAAGGCAGATGAGCTAGCCAAATTGGCAAGCTCCCTTCCACTATGAACGCTGGAAGAGCCTAGGGCCCCAGAGGAAGTCGTGTCTCAGATCGAAGGAGAAGCTCCTAATGTAAAATACGGGTAAAAAAAATTAATAATAATAGTAAATAAATGTATAGAATAAAATAATATATATATATATATAAATATATATATATATATATGAATATATATAAATTTATATAAAATCACCATAAATAAGAGTTTAAAAATTGGAAATAATCAGAGGAAAATTTTGGAAGAATTTTCTAGAATTTTTGGCAATATTTGTGGGATAATTGGACGAGTTTGGAATTATTTATGGAAAAGTTAGAATTTCGGAATATATATATATATATATATATAAGGAAAAGTTTGAATTTTATATATGTATATAAATATATGTATTCCTTTGTTTTCTCCCGTGCCCTAGTCCGTAGCTTCCTCACCTGATCCCTTCCCCTTCTCTCCGCCCGACGTCGCCGATCTCTTCCCAGCCGGTCGTCGTTCGCCGGAGTTGAGCCAACCCTCCTTGAGTCGTCGCCACCCTTGTCTCCTCCTCTCTTCGCGCTCGCGAAGACAGCCGAAAGGGCGCCGCTTCTTCTCGCCCTGGATCCGAGACCTAGCGTCGCACGCGGAGGAACTGCCGGCGCCGCTCTACCATTGTCACAACAGGGGACTTCAGCCGCCTTACCTCTCCTCTCCATGGAAGCAGCCCGACGACAAGAGCGCTCCTTCACAAGCGAAGCCTCCTCCCCCTTCACACGCCTACCTCCCACCACGTGCCAGATTTGCCAGGAGGATGAGGGATCGCTGCTCTTCTTGTGATCTCCCTGTCAAATCTTGCCAGCGCCACCATCCTGGAGTTATTCCCACCCGGCCATGGCTTCGGTCCTCCCCTGAGTGATCAGCGCGCGCCACTTCCAACCCTTCATGTCAGGGCAGTGGCTTGGGGTCGATGGAAGACCTGAGATGCGGCTGGAGTGCCGATCTACCATCATCTCACGCCGACGCAGCCATATGGGTGCCACCCATCCTCCTTGATCCTCGTCCCTCTTCTGGTTGCGGTCCTCATCAGCGGATTATCGCCAGTTTTGCTCCATCGTCGATAAACCAGCCTTAGGTATTTTTCTATTATGCCTTGCGCTAATGGATTGGTTTCCTTTGAGGTTGACTTTAGCTTAAGAGTTAATAAAGGAATTTACTCTAAGTTGGGCAATGTAGGTTTAATTAGAAATCTAAACATAACGATTTGGTTGGAAATTAATCACTAGTTAAAGATTAAATTAGGAAATTTGATTTACCAATAAAGGTATTTAATTTAATTATTGGTTAATCAAGGTACCAATTAATGAATTATAGATTTAGTAGTTGATTAAGAGAGTAATTAATTAACTATTAGTAGGTTAATTAATGTGATTAATTGTTGTTTAAGAAATTAATTATGGTATTGGAAGATTGATTAAAGGACGACTAATGACGAAATAAATAGGTTGATTAATTAATTAGTAGGAGGATTCATTAGTAGTAGATATTTAGTTTATGGTTCCGTATTCTTGTATTTGTAGGATTGGAGCTCGATGCGATCTTCGGACTTGAAGATGAATATGGTATTCTACATTTAAAGGCGGGTACTTCTCCCTTGTTTCCTGTAGTTTCATTTACCTTAAATGCATGGTCGTTTTATTTTATGAGTAGGATCGCTTTATCTTAAATCTATTTGCCTTGTTTTCCTGCTTGATACTTATTCTGTGCTTGACCTTTGAGTAGTAATTCACATTGTTCAGTTATACAGTCTCATCTCTTGGATTCTAATCTAAAGCGTATTGTGCGTACGCGTGTACTGTAGAATAATCATATGACCTATTTAGGATTTGGTTGGCATTAGATAAACCCTACCAAGTAGATTAGTGCATGTTTATTTACTCTGGTGCTGATTGTGCTTTTCGTGTGTTTCCTTATTTTGGTGTTATTGGTGTTTTCTGTTTTCGCATGGTTTTGGATTTAATTGAGGAGGTGGATATTAGTGACATGCATCATAGCATTCAGGCCGACGACCGCGGGCTCCTAGGTGGTTGAGACGGGTCGTCGGGTATATTTTCCTGTTGTGCCACGCTTGGTCGAAGTTGTGTGCAAACAGTTGATACTCCCCAGGTATTTGGAGTTCCCACAGATATTTTGGGATTTTAAGCCACAGGTATTTTGGCTTTTCATATCAGGGTCACGGTTGTCGTGGTGTATTTGCATAGCCCCAGGTTTTGGCGCTTGTATCTTGTCCACTCAACCTAATGGTGGTTGGTGTGTGTACAGTGCAGGTCATGACATCATGTGCATATTATGCATTTGCATTTGTTTGTGTTTGTTGCATTTGATTGAACTATGATTGTTGCATTTGACTGACATGCATATACGGATATGATTTGCATTTATTATATGATGTGGATCTGTTCAGCAGTATTAGCAGTTTATTGAGGTAGTAGGGGGATTTCTGATCTTGCCCCTACGTGTTACATGGTTTTCAGGTATGTTTTATTTGTATAGATGCATTTTGTTTATGTTTTTATTTCCGGAGACTGTATACCCTTTGGCTATCTTTATGCTTGTTTTATCCTTTTTATATACCATGCATTTATCTGTTCTTATACCCGCAGAGTTCCACCCGAAACTCACCACCCCTTGTTCTTCTTTTTGTTTCAGGTAGTTGATAGCTGTGTCTCGTGCCGCCAGGAGAGGATCCAGCTGCCAGTCTCTCAGTTTGAGTATTAGATTTATTGTTTTTCGTACACTCGTAGCCATTTTATAGTATCAGTGTCATTTTTGGTTTTATTATTGTTTCGGATGATATTTGGCTTTTCGTTAGACATGTATTTATTTATTTCCATTGGATTTCGATTTGCTGCGCATAGTTATAGAGATTTATGTATTATGTTTATCATATGTCAGTTATCTTATTTAACTGCGTGGTTGTGGATGTGTGAATGCCAACCGAGTGTGGTTGAGCTTATATTGATATAATTGAGGTGTGTGTATGTATAAAGGTTTCAGATTGTCCGCCGTACAAGGGAGGTGCTGCCCGATTTTCGAGCGAGCCCGGGCCTCTGGGGGCGTGACACCTAATACTGTGTTACCTGACTGAAGAGGACCTTATGTGGAATTCTTACGCAGTGGAACCATGCCAGCAGGTGATAAGGGAGTTCGACTTTTCCGTCGCAGGGTTTCTAGATTCACGCTAGTTGGGGAACATTTATATAAAAGAGCATTTGTCTGGCCATTGCTCAAGTGTGTTGGTCCAAGGGATTTTGATGCAGGAGGTTCACGAGGGCATATGTGGAAGTCATATTGGGGGAAAGTTCATGGCTAGAAAAATTATTCTGGCTGGATAGTTTTTGCCCACGATGCAAGCTGACACTACCAAATTTGTCACTGGGTGCAAAGCTTGTCAAAAGCATCAGCATATTACTCACCGCCTGACTGAACTATTGCATGCCTCCACTATCTCGTGCCCCTTCAATCAATGGGGAATGGACATCGTGGGTCTTTTCCCGATCGGACCTCAACAGAAAAGTTTCTATTGGTACTAGTAGATTACTTCTCTAAATAGGTCGAGGCTGAGCCGCTCGGCCACATCACGAAGGCCGCTGCGATGAAAATTCTGTGGAGAGACATAGTTTGCAGGTATGGAATTCCTTATAAATTGGTATCAGATAATGGCAAACAGTTTATAGGGCTCAAACTCAGAGAATGTGTGAAGGGCTAGGTATTCACCAGGCCTTCACGTCGATCGCTTATCCGCAAAGTAATGGCCAAGCTGAGGTCGTCAACCGAGAAATCATTAGAGGGCTCAAAATTACGTTGGATCATGTCGGAGGCAGTTGAGTCGAAGAACTCCCGAATGTCCTATGGTCATATCGTACCACGCCCAAGGAAGGAACCAGACAGAGTCCCTTCAATCTGGTCTACGATGCAGAAGTAGTAATTCCTGTGGAAGTAGGCGATGAGTTTACCTGACGACAACTCTACAACAATGAAAATAATGACCAGGAGCGACTAATCGATCTAAATCTGGTGGCAGAGGTGTGAGACAAGGTAGCTACCCAACTAACTATGTACCGCCAACATATGCAACAAGTGTACAGTCGCCAAGTGATCACCCGGACTTTCTAGGTCGGAGATCGGGTATGGAAATGAATCAAACCAGTCGACGACGCTGGAAAGCTCGAGCCTCAATGGAATATATCCTACATTATCGACAAAAAGCTTGGAGGAGGTTCGGCACTGAGTAGGGGGCAATGAACGGGCTGGGAGCCCCGTCATCAGTGTTGGATGAGGCCTCTTCAAAATGATGACTCCCCTATGGTCGCTCTCTAAACTGTATAGATGGTTGAAAGCCTGAGGTGGTCACCTTCTCAGCAGCTTGTATCTTCCGGCGTAGGAGGGCACTGGTGAATTCGAGCTCTTCCAATCTCGCCCTCTTGCCTTTGGGACTAGCGTGGGAGTTGGGGACTCTAGGTGAGGAAGGAAGGGAGTAGACCTCCCTGATAGAGGACTCGGTCTCACCCTCGGGCTCCGCGATGGTTGATGCCGCCCTCCGGTAGTGCTTGGAGAGGGGAATAGCATCCTCCTCCTCCTCAATATCCTTGGCTGAGCGGGTTTCCTTGGAGGGGCCAGGGGAGCCACAGGATTTTGACAGGAGTTTAGCAGCTCACTCTCCTCTTCCTCCTCCTTATCGGGTAGGATGTGTCATCATCATTCGGCGGGGAGTGAGCATGTTTTCCCAGTTGGCTCTGTCGCCAACATAGGAGCTTGAGCCAGTGGTTCCTCGTCACCACCTCCCGCTCCAACAGGAACAGGAGAAGGGTCAATTTCCTAAGCATCGAGTAGCTTAGGGGCAGTCAGTTCCTCGCCTTGAGTCTGCTCGGAATCCTTGGAAGGCTCGACCGCAGAAGCTATGGGAGCTGGAGGAGGAGGCAGGGCCCGGTCATCTGCAAGCTCCCACTTGAGAAGCCTGCTCATGGCCTGGGAGAGCATGATGTTCTCCGCAATACACAAACAATGAAACATCAATTAGAATAGATAACGTTTAATGAAATAGTAGACTTACTAAGGTCGCGGCTAAGATGGGCGACTTTGGGGCTAATTCCAGCTCGATACAGGAGCTCTTCAAATTGAACCAAGTTGGAGCCATGGAACTCCATTCTGGCCAAAATGCTTCTGGCTCGCTGATACCCCTAATCTTGCTAGAAGTCGCTCATGTCCAGAGGAGAGGGTAAGTCTTCTTGCCAGCGAATCGGATAGAATGGGTGCTCGGAAAGTTGAATAAAAAAGGATTGTTCCTTCCACCCCTTATGGGAAGAAGGGAGGCTACCTATGAACTTGTGGCTGGGGTGACCAGTAAAACTAAAGGCTCCCTTAGACGCTAAATTGGGAAGGAAGAAATAATGAAAGGAATGGGGGTGATCAAGGGTATGCCAAACAGTTTAAAAAGGATGAATGCCCCGACCATCTGAGCGAAGGTGTTTGCCCCTATCTGGTGCAAGAGCACATCGAAATACTTGGAGACGACCATGAAAAAGCGAGGGATTGGAAAACGTAGGTTGGACTCCACCTACCCTAGGAAGGTGTAAAACCCTAAGGGGGTTCTACGGGGGACTAGTCGATCCTAGGAACCCTGACCTCCAACTCTGCCGGGATGCCACAGGCCTCACAAGCGGCTCTCAGGGTGTTGGATTTAACCTTTGACCAAGTGGCTTCGTACAACTCCGGATGATAAGCCCCCTCCCCTTCAGGTTTCTCGTTCCTACACTGACCTTTCTTTCCCTTTCCTTCCTTGCCCATGACCTCGGAGAAAAGATGAGGATGAATGAAGAAGATGGAAGCAAACATGACTTACACAAGAAGAGAAAGCTCTGGCAAGCAAGAACAGGAGACGCAAGTTATGATAGTCGGCAGTGCAAGAAGATGGAAGGCCACCTCTGCCCCCCCCTTTTTATAAGGAAGGAGTAGGTATAGTGTGAAGGAATAGATGCATGACGCGTAGATGATAGAGAATCATGAATCTTGAGATATTACAGTTCATTGTAGCTGTCAGTTGGTATGACTCGACCTAGCGTATCAATGAGAGATCGCATAGAAAGGACCTTGCAACGTAGCCGCAATCCATTCATAAGAAATTTTTTTTGTCATTAATATACCACATGCGATCATAATGGATGATGGACAACCATCACTACAGGGCCTTGGAACTCGTAAAAATTCTTGGATTGACTCAAATGACTGGCTCAGGCCAAGGAGCGAATATTTTGATTTCTCGGACCTGACAAGCCATTAAGGAAGAGGGGGATAGCGATGTCCGCCCCGCATATATTGTGCTCTCTCTCATCATGCCACAAGCCTAATCAGTCAACCCCACTTCCTTCGATTAGACATGAAGGGGGGCATGTGATAGGGGAGAGTAGCTGGAGAGGACACATGGCATGAGAAAGCTAAGTGATGGCGCAGACCGGGAGCTCAGATTCCCAAGACCAACTAGAGAAGGCGAGCCCGAGATCATCTCGGGAGAATTGAGTAAGGCCCCGAGGCCAGACCGGGAGCTCAGGCTCCCTAAACTATCTTGGGGGAGTGATGAAAGTCCCCGAACTCAACCCGAGAGGTAAGATCCCGAGACCACCTCGGGAGGGTGGAGCCCAGAGAACAGCTCAGGGATAAGAGAGCAAAGCTTCAAGTACCTTCCCTTCCCTCCAAAATTGGAGGCTCAACTGGTAGTTATTGCCTATAACACCTGATAATGATGAACTTAATAGTTATGATGACCGTTACTAGCCTTCATGGGGGGGGGGAGGGTAATAGCTGTCAGATAACCAATGACCATTAAATGTGTAGGAAAAAGTGGAGACACAAAGGGGGAAGACATCAGGTATATAAGATGCTTTGACACCTAGGTAAAGGGGGTAAGATTTTTAAAGGTCGAATACTTTTGGTTCTTCGTTTTCCTCCTTAAAAGTGAGATCTCTAACTTGAGCGTCCGAGAGGGCTCCATCAGAAATCCTTCCGGTGCACCCCTTTTTAAGCTTGTGTTAACTTCGCAGTCACCAGCATCCTCCGCTCATGGTTGTCATCCTGGGTTATGCTTCGGTGATTCATCATTCACGTCGTTCACTTCTGGAATAGCATCAATACATAGTTCATACAACATCATTACATTGTAACTACCTCCTACATCCTAGATAGGGAGAACTACTCCATTGCTAAGGAGATACAACAAGAAGATGATACAAAGAGCATCTACAATCCAAAACCTAGGGAGAAAAGGGAGGAGGATGCTTATCAAGGTGTCGCCGTCATTCTTGAAGCATCTCCTTGGGTTGGAGGTTGACGGATAGTCGAGGATGAAGGTGTTCGATCGAAGAAAACGATAGAGGGGGGGTGAATATCATTATAAAATTTTCGGACTAAGAAAGAACAAATACGCAGCGGAAAGAAATAACATACACAAGAACACAAGTCGATTTTTTACTTGGTTCAGAGTCGCGGTCGGCTCCTACTCCAAGGCCCACGGTCCTTGACCGTTTACTTTGGGCAATTCTATATTCGGAAATATTTTTACAGATTGAAAGTACAGATATAGAATTTGTAAACTAAGTCACAACACTTTCGTAAATTTAAAACTTTACTGACGCTCGAGATGGATCGAATTCTGGAGCAGAGGGTCGTCGTCGGGGCTGAAATCTCGAAATGGAACTTTGTCGGAGCGCAGCGCGTAAGCGAAAGTGTTTGGAGCGTTGGAAAGAATGGATGTTAAAGCCTTGGGGTCGAGCCCCCTTTTATAGTGCCCATGGGAGCGCCTGATCCATTGGGGGCGCGGCGCCTGACACGTGCCTTCACCTGCGAGAACCTCAATCTGCAGCTCGGTTAGTGTTTATCCCCTTCGATTCGGCACCTGGGCTGACTGGGGCACCTGGGACCTCTCGAGCGCCTGAGTTGACCTGGTCCATTGGCTTCGTGCCGAATCTGCTTCGATGGCCGCTTTGGCTTTGACCTTGGGCACCCGGAACCTCCTAGGCGCCTAGCCCAATGTGTTTCGAAGCAGTCTTGATTCTTGGCAGTTTTGGCCCTTTACCTTGGGCGCCCGTGACCTCCCGGGCGCCTAGCCCAGTGAACCACCCCACTCCTTTGGGGCGTCTGAGCTGGAGAAACACAATCCTTCGGTTCCTGTAACCGGGTAAGTTCCAAAACAAACCAAGCAAGAGTGTTAGTCATTATTTACAGTCGTAGCTGTCTTGGTTCTGACTTCGGGTCTCCTAAATGGAACCCTAGGTCGAACCGACGCCTAATGATCCCTCTATGGGGAACGCGTCCTCACCTACTCCTCTCAGGAGAATTTACCTTTTGCCAACCGGCTCCTCCGGTTGGACTTTTGCCCAGCTTTACTCACCAGGTCTTCGTGCCCAGTCCGTGACTAGGACTTAGTGCCCAATTCCTTGAACCAGGTCTTCAGTGCCCAACCCTCAACTAGGTCTTAGTGCCCAATTCCTCGACCAGGTCTTCGGTGCCCAGCCCTCGGCCAGGTCTTAGTGCCCAACCTTATGTCAGGACTTAGTTGCCCATCCCGCGGCCAGGACTTCTTGCCTAGATTAACTAGGACTTTCCTGCACACTTGAGTAACTTCATTAGATCACAAATAATACTTAACTTTGAATCCTTTGCCAATATCAAAATAAGGTTTGATATGGTGCTTCCTGCACTAACAATCTCCCCCTTTTTGATTTATGGCAACACAATTCAAAGTTAAGTAAAAACTTATAACAGTTAAGAAAAGAAGGTAAAAAATCAATGAAGTATAGCAGTTATGAACAGAATAAATATAGATTTAAAAAGAATCCTTTATTTCTCACACTCCCCCTAAAACCTTGAATACTTGTGTTATAAAATACTTAACTTTGACCTTTCCTCCCCCTTTGACATATATCAAAAACATACATGGGCGAACAAGGTTTCTAATAGGGAGTATTGAGTTTTTGTAAAACTTCTAAGCTTTTGACAAAGTGTTTTTTTAAAATAGAGTAAAAGCATTTGCATCAACAAAAACATTTACTTACAAGGCTTTGCAAAAAGAATTCTACTAAAAAAAATTTACTTAGGCAAGATTTTGAAGCAAAACTTCCCTTAAAAATGTTTCCACTTTGAGGATTGGGAAAATTTTGTTTACTA
The DNA here is from genome assembly GCA_024364735.1 of Boesenbergia rotunda. Taxonomy (NCBI): domain Eukaryota; kingdom Viridiplantae; phylum Streptophyta; class Magnoliopsida; order Zingiberales; family Zingiberaceae; genus Boesenbergia; species Boesenbergia rotunda. The sequence goes on along the minus strand of JAGFNQ010005394.1, from coordinate 129,936 downwards.
AAAAAAATTTGCACACTTAGAAGAGTTTGCTTGGAAACACTTTAGACATTTTGAAAAACAAAATCTTTAAGAAATTTCTAGACAAGTTTTTCACCAAAAAACTTTCCTTTGAAACATTTGCCAAAAGTTTCAAAAAGTTTTTGCTCAGACAAATTTTGTTTATAAGGAAGATTTTACTTAGGTAAAAAACATGTACCAAAAAAAGTTTGAAACACTTAGACATACTTAGAAAATTTTGAAGCACTAGAAATACTTGAAAACATTTGAAGTATTTTGACAGTACTTTGAAATTTTAACAACACTTAGCCCAAAAAAATTTGAAGTACTTAGAAATTTTTGCTTTACTTTTTGAAAAAGTGATAAAAAAATAAAAAATTCTTTTCTCTCTTTTTTCTCTCCCCCTTAATGTGAAACTCTTCTCCTTATGTTTTAGACCATTTCCAAATGCAAAACTGAAACATTGCACAAAGCTCCCTCATGATTTGAAATTTTTCCCTTTGAAGCTTTTCGAAAGAATACTTGAAAAGAGTTCTAAACATACTCATAAGTTCAGTTTGAAATGATATTTTGAAACAAAATTTTCTAGGTATTACAAAGGTGAGAGCTTCTAAGATAATCTTTCATTGAAAAGAGGGAAGAAGTTTTAAGGAAGAATTTAATTTTCACTTTTTCTACTCTCCCCCTTGGCCATATATCAATAAAGAAATTTTTGAAAATATATTTTGAAAGAAATTTAAAATTTGTGTATCAGAGCTTATGAGTCTTGAAAAAATATAAAAATTTGAGCGAAATATGCTCCTCAGTAAAATAATGTCAAGAGTTAAGATAATTTTTAAGTAACAAAATTTTGAAAGAATGATGAATTGATGCTCAAAAATAGAATTGGAGTCAAGTGTATATTCTCATTGAGTCCATGCATGACAAGCAACAAAAAATATTTTATCAATAAGTTTACTTGTTTAATGTCAAGAGTTATGATATTATGCATTTTTGAAAAATATAAGTACCTTTTTTTTTGAAAAATATCATGAGTTTGAAAAACATAAGTACTTTGAAAAATATTATGAATTTGAAAAACATAAGTACTTTTAAAATATTAAAGAAAATTACTTGACTTATCTTTGAAAAGTACTTACAAAAATATTATTTTTAACACATAATATTTTACTTGCTTTGGTTTCCTTTCCAGTCTGACACAATCCTAGGAAACCTTCTTAACTATAAGGACATTTCCTTAAGTGTCCTGGAAAATTTTCCAAGCTCAAGAGAAATATTATTTCAAATTGATTCTATTAAAAAAAATATTTTGAAAATAATAATATTTTTAAAAAATTATAATATTTGAAAGGAAATTATTTGTGTTTTCAGAAGGATTTGAAAATACATGTATGAAATCCATAAGTTCTTTTTGAAAATACATGCATGAAAACATATCGCCTTGAAATATTCAATGATTCTTTTAATTTGACCTCCCCCTAAACTTGACCAATCCTAGGAAGCTTGTTGACCACAAGTACTCTTCCTCTAAATCTTTAGGGTTCAGTTCAGATAAAAGAAATTATCTAATAATTTCAAAACAGATAATTACCAATAAAAACTTTTTAGAAATTTTTCTTTTGATTCAGACTCCCCCTAAATTTGACACATCCTAGAAGTCCTTGTAGATTATGAAGTGGACCTTCCTCTGTGTCTTTAGGGTTTATCAAAATTAAAGGAACAATTTTGAACAACCTTTTGAGTATGATAATTTTCAAGGAGATAAATTTTTTGAAAACACAATTTGGAATGATAGCACAGTTTTCGAAAAATATTTTGAAATGATAATAATTTTTCAAAGAGATAGTAATATACGAAGGTTTTTGAATCAAATTTTTGAAAACCTTATTTTGAAATGATACTAAATTTTAGAGCATAAGGTTTTTGAAAAATCTAAATTTTTCGAAAGATATTAAAAAAGACTCCCCTTGTATCTAACTCGTCTGACTTTATCTAAGTGCTTTAAGGGACTTCAGTATTGACCAGGTTTGACTATGTTAACTTGGTTTTACCAATCAATAATTGACCCAATCAAGTCCTAAGTCTTAGTATAATTCAATCAAGACTTAGTTTGATGAGTTAATTTTGAAAACAAATGAAATTCAATTTTTGAAAAATGTTGAGTGGAAGACATATAGAGTTAATTTAGAATTAATTTCGGGAAAAAAATTGAGTTGATTTTGAAAAAGTATTAAACTACATTATTAGGTCCTAGACATCTCACCCAGTTCTACATGACAAAACAGGTTACCTTATCTGTTTTGTGAGATGTTTTAACAAAAATAAAAATTTTAAGTTTGAAAAACATGGTTAATTTTAAAAGGTTAAATTAATTTTGAAGATGTTTATTAAGTTTAAGTCTATTTTGCAAAATTGTGTTGAATCTAAGAGTAGTTAAAATTTGTGTTAGATTCAAATCTGACAATAGTAAAGTGAATTTGATTTTCTATAATTGGCTTCCAGTCTTGGAGAGACACTAGGCCTTCTTTGGCCGTAGCCTTATTGGATCATCAACCCTTTCCTTGACAAAGCCTTTTATAGAAAATTCATCTTCAAGTTACTTCTTGAAAGATTTTGGTCTAACTAGCTTGGGTCTTGGATCGGTAGCTTCGGCTAGTTCCACCAGACTAAACAGACCAAGTAGGGTATACTTGACCTTATTAGAAAGGTTTCCCTAACGTAGTATCATCTCACCTCCACCCAATACTAGGTTGTTCAAATTTCAACTAAATCACTTTGTCCTTATTCTAACCAATCCTAATTCTAAGCAAAAAAAATAAGATAAAAAACAACACACAATTAAGCAAACAATTATCTAAGTAAGGTCACAATTGGAGTAATACTCCGGATTTTTTAAATTAGCAAGATTATGAATTAAATTTTCTAGCATATTAACCTTATGTTTCAAGGTTTCATTTTCTTGTTTCAATTTTCTAAAATTTTCTTTAACTAATTTATATGAATTAATCACAGTATTTGAGATAAATATTGGATTTTCAAATATTGAAAATTTACCTTTCTCGATTGTTTGTCCAGTACTCTTGTAATGATCACGAGCTAATCGGACCAATTTGGGTCGATCTCCTTCACTGTCTTCTGATTCCGAGTCTGAGCTGGACTCGGGCACAGGTTGAAGCTTCTTCTTTGGTGGTCCTCTTGGAGCTTTCCCTGCACTAGAAATTACACCTTCCTCGACCATTACAGTATCTGTTTGATTATTTAATTGTAATTCTGAAAAAGATTCGAAATTGGTTACCATTTTTGTCTCAGTCAATTCGTCTTCTGTCTTTGGCTCGAATTCACAGTCAGGTATGGATTCTTTCTCATCTTCTAATCCGGAGTCAATTTTGAAGTCGGGTGCCAACTCTGTTTCGGCTATTTGAGCTTGAGCCAAGTATGCAAAATAACTTACCTGATCTTCTTCTTCATCTAAGATCTCTTGATGAAGGTTGATCAATTTTTCTCAAATCTCTCTAGCACATCTGAATGGACCTACTAGTTCGAGTTGCTCCTTGGTTAGGCCACGTTGTAGGATTGCAGTTGCCCTCGCATCGGTCTCGATTTGGTTGAGGGTTTGTTCATCCAGTTTGTTTCACTCGATTGATAACTCATCCTCTACGGGAAGAGAGAATCCCGTTTGGATGATCATCCATAAGTTCATGTGGGCCTTCAGGTGGGACTCCATTTGACTTCTCCAAGAATTGAAATTTTCGCCAGAGAAGAGCGATGGACGGGCGCTGTTCCATTCTTGGTTGGCCATTTAGTTTAAACCTTGTACATAAAAGAAATAACAGAAATGTACCAAGACTTGGTCTTGGATTAGTAGTGTGGGAGAGAGAGAAAAAAAACTAGCTTTTTTGAAAATAATAATAAAATAGTAAAAAAAATTTATGACAAATTTTTTTGAAAATGTTGTCTTTATCAATTCTGATTAATGGTGAAAAAATAAGAATAAAAAATTGAAAAAGGCAAAAAATTCGAAAAACATCTCAAACTGGTGGTTGCACCAAGTTTGAGCCACTCGCTCTGATACCACTTGTTGGATCCAAGAAAACGATAGAGAGGGGGTGAATATCGTTATAAAATTTTTGGACTAAGAAAGAGCAAATACGCGGCGGAAAGAAAATAACATACACAAGAACACAAGTCGATTTTTTACTTGGTTCGGAGTCGCGGTCGGCTCCTACTCCAAGGCCCACAGTCCTTGACCGTTTACTTTGGGTAATCCTATATTCAGAAAGATTTTTACAGATTGAAAGTACAGATATAGAATTTGTAAACTAAGTCACAACACTTTCGTAAATTTAAAACTTTACCGACGTCCGAGATGGATCGAATTGCGGAGCAGAGGGTCGTCGTCGACACTGAAATCTCGAAATGGAACTTTACCGGAGTGCAGCGCGTAAGCGAAAGTGTTTGGAGCGTTGGAAAGAATGGATGTTGAAGCCTTAGGGTCGAGCCCCCTTTTATAGTGCCCATGGGGGCGCCTAATCCGTTGGGGGTGCCTGACACGTGCATTCACCTGCGGGAACCTCAATCTGCAGCTCAGTCAGCGCTTATCCCCTTCGATTTGGCACCTGGGCTGACTGGGATGCCCGGGACCTCTCGGGCGCCTGAGTTGACCTGGTCCATTGGCTTCATGGTGAATCTGCTTCGATGGCCGCTTTGGCTTTGACCTTGGGCGCCCGGAACCTCCTGGGCGCCTAGCCCAATGTGTTTCGAAGCAGTCTTGCTTCTTGGCAGTTTTGGCCCTTTACCTTGGGCGCCCGTGACCTCCCGGGCGCCTAGCCCAGTGAACCACCCAACTCCTTTAGGCCATCTGAGCTGCAGAAACACAATCCTTCGGTTCCTGTAACCAAGGTTAGTTCCAAAACAAACCAAGCAAGAGTGTATTATTTACAGCCGTAGCTGTCTTAGTTCTGACTTCGAGTCTCCCAAATGAAACCCTAGGTCGAACCGACGCCTAATGTGTAACGACCCGAAAAATTTTCTCAATATTTTCTTTAAAATATTGATCATGCTTAGATAGATCCTCGGGGAACATAAGGACACTAGTATGAACCTTAGCATGATTATCCATAATTTTCGATATAGATTAGGAAGCTAAGTAATAATGGATCTTACATGGGCCCTTCTAACACCATGGTCGTTAAGGGACCTTAGGTAAAAATTTTATCATGAATGGAAATGAGTCTCAATTAGAAATATTAACATAAATCTTAGTGGGCTCTTATATGGGCCTTAGCAAAAATAATTATAAAAGTAATAAAAATAAAGTGCATGCACCAAGGATTGAACCTTGGACCTAATGTATCATCATGCGTGTACTAACCAATTCACCTAGCAAGGGAGTGCTAGTAGAGAATGAAGAGGATTTTGGTTAAGGCTTAGGGAAGTGAAGAGTCATCAAGAGAAGATGCACCATACCCCTTCACTTGCCCCCTTTCATGTAGTGTAAAAGAGAGGGGAAGGGAAGAGACAACTTAACACTTAAGTTATTTGCTTCCTTCTTCCACCAAATCTTCTTCTCTCCTTCTTCTTCATCCTCCTAGCCGAAACCCACAAAGGGTTTGCTCCCTTGGAAAAGCTTCACAAGGGGACCCATTTTTCAAGATCTAAGGGCTTTCTACAAGGCTACAAGGGCTAGGGGTAGTCTAAGGTTAAGGAGGTTTTCCTTTGCTTCTCTATTCAAGGTTCTAATCAAGATAAACCAAGGTAAGACGTCCTCACCTGTGGTATAATAGTTTTCAAGTTGGTTTCCATGATATAAGAACTTGGTTGAATTATATGTTGAGAAAACTAGGGTTAGGGCTTGTAAAGGTTTCAGCCAAAGCATATGGTAGGGTTGGGATGACATCAAAACCTTTCATATGGCTCCTAATGTTTCCTTATGATAAATAATGAATGAATCATGATTGGTGAAATTTTTATAGCACCCAAAGAGGCCATGAAGTTTCGGCCACCCCCCCCCCCCTTAGTTTTAGGGATTAAGTTTAGATCTAACCTCCAAGCATGTTACTAAGAACCCTAAGATGTAATGAAGGTTAATTGTAAATTCTATGGATTTTTCATGGACTCATTTTCCCTTATAGGGTTTCGGCCATGATCAAGAATAGGGTTGGAACTTAGGGTTAGTTCCATTTATGGGTTCTAATGGCTTCCTATGATATTGAAATCCCTTATAAGGGATAAGGTACCAGAACACTACTAAAACCCACTTAAATTGACCTACAGCAATAGTATAATTAAAAGATGTACCCCCCTACGTTAAAAAATAAGCAATAAAGTTGTATATTTACAGATTGTTAAAATTGTTTGATAGTAGGAAGGCCTCTGAAATCCACTTAAATTGACCTACAACGATTGTTAAAATTAATAGATGGCCTCAGAGGTCAATATTGTATTTGTGAGTGAACTAATTAAAAAAAATAAAGGAGGGGCCCCAATAAATTAGGAGGGGCCCCAATTAAAATTAAAATTAAAATTGAAAATTCCATATCTTTTTCAGTAGTATTCAATTTTAATTTTAATTTTAATTGGGGCCCCTCCTAATTTATTGGGGCCCCTCCTTTATTTTTTTTAATTAGTTCACTCACAAATACAATATTGACCTCTGAGGCCATCTATTAATTTTAACAATCGTTGTAGGTCAATTTAAGTGGATTTCAGAGGCCTTCCTACTATCAAACAATTTTAACAATCTGTAAATATACAACTTTATTGCTTATTTTTTAACGTAGGGGGGTACATCTTTTAATTATACTATTGCTGTAGGTCAATTTAAGTGGGTTTTAGTAGTGTTCTGGTACCTTATCCCTTATAAGGGATTTTTTGGCCAGGTCTTAGTGCCTAACCCTTGGTCAGGTCTTAGGTGCCCATCCCTCGGCCAGGACTTAGTGTCCAACTTAGGTCAGGACTTAGTTGCCCAGCCCGTGGCCAGGACTTCTTGCCTAGATTAACTAGGACTTTCCTGCACACTTGAGTAACTTTATTATATCACAAATAATACTTAACTTTGAATCCTTTGCTAATATCAAAACAAGGTTCGATATGGTGCTTCCTGCACCAACAGAAGGCTATAGGGTTTCTCCTAGAAGGGAAAACCCTTCTCCATGCCAAGGGGCAGAGTCCCAAAGCTAAAGATTCCAAGATCCCCTTTCCAAAGGGAAGAGTCCCCCTTTTATTATGGGGGGTGTGCATGGGAGGCGCCACGGGGCATGGGGTGGTGCCTTCTACGGTGGTGGTGGAACAGCCTGAGCAAGGCTCGTGCCAAGGTGGCATGGCCCTACCGTGCCTCTTGCAGCAATTGTGACACGGCTTGGGCAGGGCTATGCCTATGTGGCACAGACTAGCCGTGGCCATGGCTGGACTCAAGGCACGGACTGTGCCATGGGGCATGACCCTGCCGTGGCTGGCTGTATGACCATGCCATGGGGTACGACCTTGGCTGAAGAAGCGCATGAGCTGTGCCAGGAGGCACGACCCGACCCTGGAAGCTGCAGGGGTCGTGCCTCCGGGGCCACGGTCAGTCTCTCAGCTCTTTTTGCTCGTTTTGCTCCATTTCTAGTCCAAATCATATACTATCAATAAAAATAAGCAAGGAGCAGATCTCCAGAAACAAAAAGAAGGAAAAGTAGCAAGGTCATACAAAATAGGGTGCAATAATATAGAATAGAACCGAGAAAAGTTAGGTGGATTGGTTATGTTAGGTAAGGAATCTTCATCAAATACAACATTAGTTGTTTCCTCAATCTTAAAGGTATGTTTGTTATAAACTCTATATGCCTTACTTATGGTTGAATACCCTAAAAATCTTCCAAGGGTTGATTTTGATTGAAATTTACCTAAGTAGTTCTTAGTGTTTAAAATATGCACATTACATCCAAAACTTTTATGTACTATAAATTAGGTGTCTTGTGATAATAAATTTCATAGGGTATTTTGTTATGTCTTTTATTTATTAGGACCTTATTTTGGATATAACAAGCTATATTAATCGCTTGTACCCAAAATTGATTAGATAAATTATATTAATTAAGTATGGTTCTAGAAGTTTCTTGGAGGGTCCTATTTCTTTTTTTAATTATGTCATTTTGTTGGGGGTTCTAGGACAAGAAAATTGTGGAGATACCCATTTATTTTACAAAATTCATTAAATCTTAAGTTTTCAAATTCCCCCATGGTCACATCTGATTCTTTTGATTTTAATATCTTTTTCATTTTCAATTAATTTGCATAAAGTATTAATGGTTTCATCCTTAGTTTTTAAATATTTAACCCAGGTGAATCTAGAGTAATCGTCAATTATTACTAAGCAGTATCGATTTCCACTTAGTAACTTGACTCCATGAGAATCAAATAAGTCTCGGTACAGGTGCTCAAGTGTATATTGAGTTAGGTTAGATTGGATAGGTTTTGTAACACCCAATAATTTCCTGGTATTATTAGGGATTTTTAGGAATTTTTCTAGCATTTTTCGGAATATTATAGCATTTTTTCGGAATGAAATTAGAAAAAAAAATTAAAAGGGGTCGGGTGGGGATCGATCTCGCGACCACGCAAGAAGCAATGCCTTAGCGAATACAAGGAACCAGCTGGGCTAGGGTATCAAGCACAGAAAAAGATGAAGCGAAATAATATTATAGTTGATTTAGACCGTTTCATGAGGAGGTATTAAACTTCCACTTAAGTTGTGTTAAGACCCCTCTTAGGGTTTCGGGAGGCCGCGCGAGCAAAGGAGAGGGGGCTGCGAAAACAGGGAAAAGGGGGGGTTTTCTTCCTCCTTCTTCTTCCTCTTGAAGTAGAAGACCTAGGGCTTCTTCCCTAGGGCCAAGGGTGAAGTTTTCTTGCAAAGGAAGAGGAAAAGAGCCTTACACTAGAAATTTCGAGATACTTAGTGAGTTTTCTTCAAAAAAAGGGTAAGTAAATCACTCACCTGTAATAGGAGTAGCTTCGCATGTAGTTTTCTCATTGTAGAACCTTGATTTTGTGATTTATGTGCATGCTTGGAGAATAGGGCTTATTGTGTGATTAAGTTTCTCAAGAATACATGTTTTTAATCATAGAACTTGAATTGGAGTAGATTTTTATGTATGTGATCTAAGGATGGAAGACCAAGTTCTTGAAAAGTCCCAAAATTGAGTTTTGGGTTAAGGGCACGCAAGGTGCTCGATGAAAGTTCCAAGTAAGAAAGGTAAGGTTTTGTAGTGCAAAGATTTATGTAAAAAGAAAGATAGCTTGATAAGTATAAGCATTATGAATAAGAAAGTATTTTACTTTTGTAAAGTGACATGTACCGGGCAAAAGAGAGGCCCATAGAAAGTTAGAAAGAAGCTCTAATAGGGTGCGGTGGCTAGCTACCCCGAAACCTATTAGGGATGCGCGCATTGGTACATTGATACCATGGTACAGTGTCAAGGCCTGAGAAAGTTGATTGTTATTTTGAAGTATATGAGTATATGAAAGTGTTTCAATTTCCTTAAGTGCATGTTTTGGTTATGTATGATAACATGGTTATGTTATAAGCATGTTAAAGGGAAAGAACAAAGAAGTTGTGGTTTAAGGTATGGAAATGTATCATTAGTAAGTTTCAAAAGAAATTATGAGCATGTTAGATTTGCCAATGTTTTAGTGCTAGTAAATGTTTTCAAGCATGATTGAGCATGATAAGTGTATGAAAGTTCTCATGTGCAATTAATTCCAAGTGCATGTGTTTTGAAGCAAGCATTATTTGAAAAGAGCATGTTTATCCCTTATCGTTTGGATTTGTGAGTTAGGATTTACTTACTAAGCAAATCGCTTATTAGTTGCATTTTCCTTCTATTGCAGATAAAGGTAAAGAAAAAGCATAAGTTGAGGAGGCGAAGGGACTTGCTTTGATGTTCAGTGGCGGTGGAACCGTGGAAGATATCATTGGGATAAGTCTTGTAGAACATGTGTTTTGGTGTTTCGAAGTGGTAGAATGAATGACTTTGTTTAAACCTTGCATAGATACAAAATTTGGTACAAACTCTAGTCTAAAGTTCACATAGATTTTGATAGCTTATTTACTTCCGCAAAAGTCCTAATTTCAAGTTTATAAAGTTGTTTTGATTGGCTAAAATGTTTAGAAAACTAGTATAGAGTATAGAAATGGTGTTATGTCTTTGTATGGCTTGAAAGTATATGTTTTGTGGATGGATGGAGATGAGTTTCAGGTCTGAAATGCAGGTTTTCAGGCGTGCCAGTCGACTGGTACAGGACCAGTCACCTGCCCTATCGAACAGTAGCTTCTGTTCGATGCACCAGGCGACTGCCAAAAGGCCAGTCGCCTGGTACCAGTCGACTGCTATATAGCAGTCGACTGGTACCATTGAAAAGAAGTGGTATAGAGCAGCTGGTTAGTGCTCTAGTGTTACAACTAAGAGGTCTAGGGGTCAAATCCTGGCAAAGCAAATAAAATGAAAGTTGTTTTGTTTTTTTTGAAAAAAAAAAGAGAAGGAAGAAAAAAAAAATAAAGCAAGTTAAGGGAAGTCAAGTAGTAGTAACTTAAAGCTAAGTACCAAAAGGTGGGTCGTCACAGGTTTGTGAGTTGACTTGGTTTGTTTTTCTTATTGACATGTATTACAATTTGAGTTTCAAAATTCCTAAGTCTAGGTATACCTTTAACCAGTCTATTTTGACTTATTTTAGAAATTAGTTTTAGATGGGTATGTCTTACTCTTCTATGCCACAATTTGGTTTTTTCTTGTTGGGTTAACAAAAAAATGAATAATGAGGTTGGGTAACGTCGAACCTCGGGCAACCGACCCAGTCTCACGGAAGTTTTCCACTGGCTGCCAAGGTAAATCGGGAAGTGCTCGTGGCACTCTAGGTTGGAAAAAGTGACTACATAATCAGCATCATAAAGCTGACTAATACTAAGCAAGTTAAACTCGAATTGGTCAACCAAAAACACTTTCTTAATAGTAAAGTTTGAATTCAGTTCGATATTACCTTACCCAATTACCTTAAGTGTAGTATTGTTGCCAAATGTTATTGATCCTAGATTCTTAAATCATATGTCTGGAGCACCCACTATCCAACATCCACTAGTCTAAATCTTTATGTTCCTACACATAAAGTACCCTAATTTGGATCCAATTCTATAGAGGTATTAGGAAAGATTAATTGAATTCAATTGCTTAGACTGTCTCACCTAATCTAAGTTATCAATAATGTTATACTTATGGGTGGATTTGTGAGAAATAATTTAGTCTAATCAGTTTTATCTGATTAGTTGGATTTCAAAATTTAATTAAGTTGATTTTGAAAATTTTATTAAGTTAAGTTTGATTTTGCAAAATTAATTAAGTTGATTAAGTTGGATTTTGTAAAATTAATTAATTTGGTTTTGAAAAATTAATTAAATTGGTATTGAAAAATTAATTAAATTGATTTTGAAAAATTAATTAAATTTGATTTTTTATATTTAAATTATATTTTAAAAAAGTTAATTAAATTGATTTTGAAAAATAAGTTAGATTTTAAAAAATTAATTAAGTTGTTTTCGAAAAATTAAGTTAGATTTTGAAAAATTAATTATATTGATTTTGAAAATTAACTTTGATTTTAAAAATTAATTTAGATTTTGAAAAATTAATTGAGTTGATTTTGAAAAATTAATTAAGTTGATTTTGAAAATTAAGTTTGATTTTGAAAAAATTAATTAAGTTGATTTTGAAAAAAAATAATTAAGTTGATTTTGAAAATTGAGTTTGATTTTAAAAAAATAATTAAGTTGATTTTGAAAATTAAGTTAGATTTTGAGAAATTAATTAATTTGATTTTGAATAAATTAGGTTAGATTTTGAAAAATTAATTAAGTTGGTTTTGAAAAATTAGGTTAGATTTTGAAAAATTAAACGCAAACCAACGGAAAATTGATTATCCGGCCAATTCGGAAGTCTGAAGTGCAACACACTTCCTCCTGGAGCCTCCTTGGTCGCAGAGCTTCGACATGAGCGTGTTTGCTTCACACAGACTGCTTTTTCGGACGTAGAATGTGATGTCTTGAAGTGAGGGGTCGAACCCCTTTATATACTAGCTTCTCGGGAGCCTGAGGGCTCTTGGGCACCTACCACGTGTGGTCAAAATTCCATCCATAGCAATGAACTCGTGGAAGGATAGAATCAGGCCTTCTCAGGCTCCTGGGAAGGTCCCAGGCACCTAGGAAAGGCTCTTGGGGGCCTGATTCAAGTCAGGCGCCCAGGAAGGCCTCTTCCCAGGTCTTTTTTCCTGCGTTTGCTCTCCTATCATGCCTCCAACTCTAGGTTCCTGCAAGACAACAAACACAAGACAAAAACACAAATAATCTTAGGCTTAACTTATTGGTTCTGACTTTGGATTTCACCCGAAACCCTAGGTCAAACCAACGCCTAATGTTCCCTTTCCCGGGGAGCGCGCCCTCACCTACTCCACACTGGAGAAGTTACTTTTGCCAATCGAGAACTCCGATTGGACTTTTGCTTAGCCTTCGAGAACCCGAATCTCAAGACGTTCATCCTCGACCCGTCTCTACTTCTGTTCGCGATTCCCGCTCGACTAAAGCTTTTGCCAACTGGGACTTTCAGCTGGACTTTTGCTCGGCCTCCGAGAATTCGGATCTCGAGACGTCCGACCTCGACCAGTCTCTACATCTGTCCGCAATCCTCACTCGGCAAAGACTCCGTTGCCCGATCCCCGACCAAGACTTAGTGCTTAGTCCTCCGGACCAAGACTTCGTGCCCAGCTTCACTCACCAAGACTTAGTCCACCTAGCTTCACTCACTAGGACCCAGCTTCACTCACCAGGATTTAGTCCACCAAACTTCACTCACTAGGATTTTTTTCACCTAGCTTCCCTTGCTAGGACCCAGCTTCACTGACCAGGGTTTCTTTCACCTAGCTTCACTCACTAGGATTTCTTTCATCATAATCATTTCTTTGCTAGTCAGATGTATGGCAGTGTGAGAACAGTAATGTCTTTAAGTATAAGTGGGAGATTGTAAGATGTGTATATTGAAAGACATGAATTTCTTTATATGAACATCTTAGTTTTGAAAAGAGAATCACGACTACATTAGGTGCTTGTTTATATTAGTACATGCATGAAGTCCAATTACTATGCATTGTAGATAACATGATGTGTGGTGTCACATAGAAGATCATGTTATAAGTTCCTTGCTTAGTATAAAATAGAGGCCCACAATCGAGATGGAATTGGACGACCCATCAGGATGGTTGTAGTGTAATTAGGTGTGGTTGATCTTGACCATAGAATTACACTAGTGTGCTTTGAGTACATTGAGCAGGACCAAAACCCGAGGTTATCTAATTTGTACTGACTCGATAATTGGATAGGATCTCAAGTTTATATTATGGAGTACGATCCCTTAATCCCGATATAATAATGAGCATATATTATTAATTATTATTTCTTTAATTCACCAATGGGCGAGATCTATTCTGTTAGATCGATAGGCTCGGTGAGTTGGGAGATAATATTAATAATATGATGTGTTGTTAATTATTGACAGAATCCGTGTCCTAGTGAGTCGGGTTGATGATGCCCCCTTGATGAGCTCAAAAGGTTCATCATGCTAAACCCTGCAGGTGGATTTGATCCGGCATGATGATAAGGTTGAGTGGTACTAGTCAAGGACTCAGAGGTTAATTAATTTGAATTGTCAGTAATTTAAATTAATTAATGGGCATTTGAGATCTTAAATACGGCGGGATGGACGACTCGTAATATGTGGAGCCTATATGAAAATATGGGGGTTGGTGAGGAAGTTCAATTAAGATCTTTTAGAGGAATGGATCTTAATTAATGGATCGGGTTTAGATCCATTGGTGGGCCAAGATCCAACTCCTCCTCTTGGTCCCTACCTTAGCCCTATATATACCCAAGGAGATCATGAAACCAAAGGCTTGATCCAAGAGTTAACACCTTAAGCCTCACTCCTCTCATCTCTCTCTTCCTTCTCTCCTAGGGTTCGGCCGGCGCCAACTAGAAGAAGGGGAGAACTTCTCCTCGGTTCTTCTTCCCTCCTCCACCATACTTTGGCTAGGGATCACAGAGACAAGGTAGAGGAGTCCTCTACCTTTTGTGGTGCTCACCGTGGGTGGAGAGGCTGTCGGCGGCTGGAAGAAGGCGGCGCAACCCTTGCTTGCGGCGGCAGTGCAAGGCTGAGGGAAAGGGAGTTTGCGGGCTGTTTTAGGTAATCTCCTTCCTATCAAGGAGCGCAGCTGGTCCAGAGGCCTCACGGCGGCTCCGGCGATCGGCGGCGCAAAGGAGAGAGGAAGAAGGTGTCGGCGCTAGGTAAACCCTAGGCTAGGGTTTCCTATTTCGGCCAAGGTGAGAAGAAGAGCTCGGTTGGTGGTCATGGTGATCTCGGTTCGCGGTAGATCGTCGCCCATACGACATCCGCGAAGGGTGGGATGTAACACCCAATAATTTCCTGGTATTATTAGGGATTTTTAGGAATTTTTCTAGCATTTTTTAGAATATTATAGCATTTTTTCGGAATGAAATTAGAAAAAAAAAATTGTAAAGGGCAGCAGGGGTTCGAACTCATGACCACAGGAGGAGCAAGCCCCTAAGGGCGCGCAGCTGACCAGACGGGCTAGGGTATCAAGCACAGAAAAAGGTGGAGAGAAATAATGTAATAGGGTAGTTAGCCCGTTTCATTAAGAGGTATTGAAACTCCCACTTAAGTTGTGTTAAGACCCCTTTTAGGGTTGCGGGAGGCTGCGCGAGCAGGGGTTGGGAGCTACGAAAACAGGGAGAAAATAAGGGGTTTTCTTCCTCCTTCTTCCTCCTCTTGAGTGGAGAGCCTAGGGCTTCTTCCCTAGGGCTAAGGAGTGGAGATTTCTTGCAAAGGAAGAGGAAAAGAGCCCTACACTAGGAATTTCGAGATACTTAGTGAGTTTTCTTCAAGAAAAGGGTAAGTAAATCACTCACCTGCAATAGGAGTAGCTTCGCATGTAGTTTTCTCATTGTAGAACCTTGATTTTGTGATTTATATGCATGCTTGGAGAATATTATTTATTGTGTGATTAAGTTTCTCAAGAATACATGTTTTTAATCATAGAACTTGAATTGTAGTAGATTTTTATATATGTGATCTAAGTATGGGAGACCAAGTTCTTGAAAAGTCCCAAAATTGAGTTTTGGGGTTAAGGGCACGCAAGGTGCTCGATGAAAGTTCCAAGTAAGAAAAGGTAAAGGTTTATAGTGCAAGATTTATGAAAAAGAAAGTTAGCTTGATAAATACAAGCATTATGAGTAAGAAAGTCCCAAAAATGAGTTTTGGGGTTAAGGGCACGCAAGGTGCTCGATGAAAGTTTCAAGTAAGAAAAGGTAAAGGTTTATAGTGCAAAGTTTATGGAAAAGAAAGTTAGCTTGATAAATACAAGCATTATGAGTAAGAAAGTATTTTACTTTTGTAAAGTGACATGTACCGGGCAAATGAGAGGCCCACAGAAAGTAAGAAAGAAGCTCTAATAGGGTGCGGTGGCTAGCTACCCTGAAACCTATTAGGGATGCGCGCATTGGTACACTGATACCAGGTACATTGTCAAGGCCTGAGAAAGTTGATTATTATTTTGAAGTATATGAGTATATGAAAGTGTTTCAATTTCCTAAAGTGCATGTTTTGTTATGTATGATAACATGGTTATGTTATAAGCATGTTAAAGGGAAAGAGCAAAGAAGTTGTGTTTTAAAGTATGGGAATGTATCATTAGTAAGTTTCAAAAGAAATTATAAGCATGTTAGATTTGCCAATGTTTTAGTGCTAGTAAATGTTTTCAAGTATGATTGAGCATGATAAGTATATGAAAGTTTCCATGTGTAAGTATTTCAAAGTGCATGTGTTTTGAAGCAAGCATTATTTGAAAAGAACATGTTTATCCCTTATCGTTGGATTTGTGAGTTAGGATTTACTTACTAAGCATTTTGCTTATTAGTTGCATTTCCTTCTATTGCAGACAAAGGTAAAGAAAAAGCATAAGTTAAGGAGGCGAAGGGACTTGCATTGATGTTCAGTGGCGGCGGAACCGTGGAAGAGATCTTTGGGCTAAGTCTTGTAGAACATGTGTTTTGGTGTTTTGAAGTGGTAAAATGAATGACCTTGTTTAAACTACGCATAGAGGTTAAGTTTAGTACAAACTCTAGAGTGTTTTGCTTATATTTTGATAGTTTTGTTAAATCTCGCAAAGTTCCTAATTTCAAGTTAATGGATTCGTTTTGAGTTGCTAAAATGTTTATAAAACTAGTATAGAGTATAGAAATGGAGTTATGTCTTTGTATACATTGGAGGTATGTGAATTGTGGACTTTTGAAACAAGTTTTCAGGTCTGAAATGCAGGTTTTCAGACGTTCCAGTCGACTGGTTCAGAACCAGTCGACTGCCCTATCGAACAGTAGCTTCTGTTCGATGCACCAGTTGACTGCCAAGAGGCCAGTCGACTGGTGCCGCGCCCAGAAACTTGCTGTGGCCGATACCAGTCGACTGGCTATATAGCAGTCGACTGGTACCATTAAAGAGAAGTTGTGTAGAGCAGCTGGTTAGTGCTTTAGTGTTACAACTAAGAGGTCTAGGGGTTAAATCCTGACAAAGCAAATAAAATGAAAGTTGTTTTGTTTTTTTTGAAAAAAAAAGAGAAGGAAAAAAAAAATAAAGCAGGTTAAGGGAAGTCAAGTAGTAGTAACTTAAAGCTAAGTTAGTACCAAAAGGTGGGTCGTCACATGGGACATAAGGTAGAAGACCGCAAGGTGATCGGAGAGGTATAACCCTTTACAAGCTCCATTCATTATCCTTATGTCAATTTTGTGCTATGGTTACTAACCTCGTCATTTCATGTGTGAAAGTTAATTATTTTGATTAGTTATCATAGTTAATAATTAACTAACTAGACCCCGACCATAAACACAAAAGTCGGCCATCAACTCGTCGCCTTTTCCGCGGTCGAACGGTCGAGCAAATCACAAGGCCGATTTTTGTAATTGGCCAAGTTGTGATTTGGGTCGTTCGATACGGCACGAGACGGTCTTAGGGAGACGGGTCTCCATTCGGATTAATTTTTTTAATCTGTAGACATGGAGAGGTCTCTCGGATCGACCGAGTATTCGCTTAGGAAACCCGCCAAGCCATACCCAACACAAACCTCAAGTCCAGTTTGGTTTAATCCCTTGGTCAAACTGACCAACTCTGGGTTTATTTATTCTACCAATCATTAGATCCTGTTTGGCTTAACCCTTTGTCAAACTGATCAAACCTGGGTTTACCCTACCAAAGATAAGGTCCTGTTTGGTTTAACCCTTGATCACTTTGATCACACCTTATATTGTCTAACATATATCATCACTAACTTAAGTATATTGTCAAACATCGAAACACTAGAGAATGACTATTCATCACTGATGCATTTTGCACCGACAATCTCTCCCTTTTTGATGTTTGACAATATCTTAAGTTAGGTTAGGTCTAAGGGTTCTATGTTTAACACTTGGGAGAAATCGAAAAAAATCTAACTTAAGCCTTTCTCCCCCTTTGTCACACATCAAAAGGAAATAACAAAGAGAAAATTTTGCACCAACAATAAGTAAAAAAAATTAACTTAAGCCTTTCTTCCCTTTTTAAGATAATCTCTCTCCTCCTTTTGAAAATACTTAAGATATATATTTTTTTTTGAAAAATGATTTTCAAAACTCTTCCCCCCCTTTTTTTTTTTTTTGAAAAAAGCTAAGTACTTGTTTAGAAAATGTTCTAAAAGTCACTAAGTACTTTTAAAAAATATTGTACCAAAAATAAATGAACTTCTCTTAGTCTGATACAATCCTAGGAATCTTGTTAACCACAAAAAAATTCCTATGTGTCTTAGGGATTTTCTATAAATATTTTTAATGTATTTTGGTTTTGAAAAATAATAATTTTCTTGATTTGGTTTCTTTTCCATTCTGACAAAATCCTAGGAATCCTTGTTAACTACAAGGAAAATTTTCCTAAGTGTCTTGGAAATTTTTCCAAACTCAAGATAAAGATTTTCAAAAGTATTTAAAAGACAAAAAGATTTTCAAGATGAGTTCTGAAAAAAGAATATTATGTTTTCAAATGATTTGAAAAGATAGTGTATAAACATATAATATTTTTGAAACTTTTAATAGTTCTTTTAATTTGACCTCCCCCTAAACTTGACACAACCCTAGGAAGCTTGTTGACCACAAGTTGATCTTCCTCTAAGTCTCAGGGTTTGATTCAAATGAAAAGAATTTAAAACATTTAAGAAATATTTTGAAATAATCAGAAATAATTAATTTCTTTTGACTTGGACTCCCCCTAAATCTGACACAGTCTTAGGAATTCTTATAGATCATAAAGAAAACTTTCTATGTGTCTTTAGAGTTTATCTAAATCAAAAGAGCAATTAAAGCAATTTTTGAAGTGTATTTTTGAAAGAATATGATAGTTTTCAAGGAAATAATTTATGAAAAATATTTTGAAATAAGTTTTTGAAAAAATATTTTTGAAACGCATTTTGAAAGAAATGATAATAATTTTTAAAGCACAAACCATTTTGAAAAGATATAAATTTTTGAAAAAAATAAATTTTGAGAAATAGTTTTCTAAAAATCCAAAAAAAAAAATAAAGACTCCCTCTGAACCTGACACCTTCTGGCTATCCTTGATAACTACAAGGACCTCTACCTAAGTGTCTTAGGGACTTTAGTGTTGACCTAGAAGGTTTGTGTCTAAGTGTAGGTCAAATAATTTTCGAAAAGATATATAATTTTTAAAATTTGTATTTATATGTAAGCACCCAATCAAGCATGAAATTCATTAAAACATTATTATGTTTAAATAGTATTTTAAAAATAGATTTTAAGAACATATCCTAAAGATTTTGAAAATATTTTGAAAAATATTTGTCAATTGATTAGTCCTTAACATCTGACCCATTCTAAGTGTCGCAATACAAGCAAGCACAGTTACCTTATAGGTGATGTGAGATGCTTGAATAATTTTCCTCAATTTAATTTATAGATTGCTTAACCTTGAGTTAGATTCAAGTTTAATCAATTAGTAGCTTAAAAGTAATTTTCAATAATCGGCTTCCAGGTCTTGGCAAGGCACAGAGGCCTTCTTTGGTTGTAGCCTTATTGGATCATCAACCCTTTCCTTAGACAAAGCCTTTTAAAGAAAGAATACTCTTAATTTACTCTTTGAAAAATTTTGGTCTAACTAGTCTAGGATGTGGCGAGGTAGCTTCGGCTTCCACTTAGCTAAGTCGACCAGATCGAGTACTCCTTACCCTTCCTAACTTCCTAAACTAAGCTTCCCTAATGTACTATCATCTCGCCCCACCCTGATACTAGGTTAGCAAGTATCAACCAATCTTTTCCCTATCTATCCATTCTAAATTATGCAGAAAAGTAAACATGAATGACATGGCAGATATTTTAAAAATAAGCAGATGTATGGGCATGGCATTTATGCATGAGTCAATCAAGTCAAAACATTTTAATTTAGTTTCTAATGAAGTATCAAATTCTCGATTTGATACAGACTGTGTAAACCCGCGAATATGTCAACACACTTTGACATAGTTATTGTTATTTAGTTGGATGTTTCAGTTGGGTAGGATTTTATTTAGTTTCATATCTGAAGGTAATTAATTGGAATTTAGTTCATGGATTTTGTTGAATTAAGGATTGAATTTGTTAATTAATGAAGATTTAAGAATTAATCAAGATTTTAAGTTGTTACGATTTAATTAAGGATTTAAGAGTTAGTTAAAATTTAAGTTATTAAGGATTAATTAAGTTTTAAGTTATTAAGAATTAATTATGATTTAAGATATTAAGAATTAATTAAGATTTAAGTTATTAAGAATTAATTAAAGGTTAAATTATTAAGAATTAATTAAAGGTTAAATTATTATGAATTAATTAAAGGTTAAAATTATTAAGAATTAGTTAAGGTTTAAATAGTTAAGAATTAATAAAATTATTAAGAATTAATTAAGGTTGAAATTATTAAGAATTAATTAAGGTTGAAATTATTAAGAATTAATTAAGATTGAAATTATTAAGAATTAATTAAGGTTTAAATTATTAAGAATTAATTAATGTTTAAATTATTAACAATTAATTAAGGTTTAAATTATTAACAATTTTGGGTCTAGTTGCATTATTTCCATTAATTCAAAAATATCTGAATCATCTACTATTTCTTTTTCATTTAATTTTTCAAGTTTATTTAATACTTCTGCTTTATTTGAATTTTTGTAAACCTTATTAAATATAGTTTTAATTCTAATAAATTCATCTTCATCTTCATCCTCATCTTTAGAGTTATATTCATAAATTGTATAATTATATTCACAGTAGGTAGAATAATTTTCAGGATTATTAATTAAAGTTGTAGCATTATATTCAGAAATGTGTTGAGTATTATCATTGATATTATCTTCAGAAATGGATTGAACATTAATTTCAATATTATTTTGAGGATTATCTTTAACATTATCTAAATTATCAGAAATTAAAGCATTATTATTATTATCCTTAATATATCAGAATTATCAGAAACTAAAGTATTATTATGAGCCTTAACATTATCAGAATTATCAGAAATTTCCGAAATATTATTTTTAGAAATGTTAGAATTATCAGTAATTATATCATCATTATTCTCAAAATTATCAAAATTATCTGAAATATTATTAATTAAGATTTCATGATTATCCTTAGAATTATTAGTATTATGAGAAAAGTTATTGATTAAAATATTGGAATTAATTTCACAAATTGTAACATTAATATTATGGATTAATGAATTAATATTAGAAATATCGTCTAAATTTGATTTAGATTCACCACTAACTAATTTATCATGCAACATATTTAAATTATTACGTAAGTAAACAGGAAAATCATGTAATTGTGCAGGAATTTGAAAATCATTGTAAAAATTAATCTTTGTTACCTTCTTTACCGTAGTTGCATTTTTCGACGTTGTGGATCGAACCTTTTTCCAGTCTGGGCACTGGTTCTTGTAATGTCCTAGCTTTGGCATTTAAAGCAGTGGAAGTGACTCTTGTCCCTCCGGACTCCTAGCGTCAATTCCTTCATTGTCGCCGGTGGTGAAGATCGAATCTTACGAGTAGGACACTGGTTTTTATAGTGTCCTCTCTCCCTACACTCAAAACATATAATATGAAATTTGAAAATTGACATAATTTAACTTATACCTGTATTCGCCCTTGCTCCCCCTCAATTCCTGGCGTTGTTGCTCCTTCAGCTGTTAGTCCGGAGAAGAGCGGCCTGCTCTGATACCACTTGTAGGATCGGTGTCGGTCGATAGAGGGGGCGTGAATATCGACTCGAACGTTTGCTGAAATTTCGTAGGAAAACTTCGTCTTTCTATCAGGGTTAGTACACAACGGAAAATAAAATAAAAGAAAGACAACTGAACATGCGGGATTTACTTAGTTCCCAACCCCAGGGTCAGTACATCCAAGGCCTAAGCACTCAATGTGAATCCACTAGTGGTCTCCTTTTCGAACTTTTCGGAGGCGGAGAAACCCGTCTTACAGTTTGAATTACAAATAGAGAAATAATAATAAAAGCAAGTACAACTTCGTAAATTAAACGCAAACCAACGGAAAATTGAATATACGGCCAATCCGGAAGTCTGAAGTGCAGCTCACTTCCTCCTGGAGCCTCCTTGGTCGTAGAGCTTCGACTTGAGCATGTTTGCTTCACATAGACTGCTTTCTCGGATGTAGAAAGTGATGTCTTGAAGTGAGGGGTCGAACCCCTTTATATACTAACTTCTCGAGCGCCTGAGGGCTCTTGGGTGTCTGCCACGTGTGGTCAAAATTCCATTCGTAGCAACGAACTCATGGAAGGATAGAATCAGGCTTCCCAGGTGCCTGGGAAAGGCTCTTGGGCGCCTGATTAAAGTCAGGCACCCAGGAAGGCCTCTTCCCAAATCCTTTTTCCTGTGTTTTCTCTCCTATCTTACCTCCAACTCTAGGTACCTGTAAGACAACAAACACAAGACAAAAACACAAATAATCTTAGGCTTAACTTATTGGTTCTGACTTTGGATTTCACCCGAAACCCTAGGTCAAACTGACGCCTAATGTTCCCTTTCCCGGGGAACGCGTCCTCACCTACTCCACCCTGGAGAAGTTACTTTTGCCAACCGGGAGCTCCGGTTGGACTTTTACTTAGCCTCCAAGAACTCGAATCTCGAGACATCCGTCCTCGACCCTTCTCAACTTGTGTTCGCGATTCCCGCTCGACTAAAGCTTTTGCCAATTGGGACTTCCGACTGGACTTTTGCTCGGCCTCCGAGAACTCGAATCTCAAGACGTCCGACCTCGACCCGTCTCTACATCTATCCGCAATCCTCGCTCAGCTAAGACTTTGTTGCCCGATCCTCGACTAAGACTTAGTGCTCAGCCCCCAGATCAAGACTTCGTGCCCAGCTTCACTCACCAGGACTTAGTCCACCTAGCTTCACTCACTAGGACCTAGCTTCACTCACCAGGATTTAGTCCACCTAACTTCACTCACTAGGATTTCTTCCACCTAACTTCCCTTGCTATGACCCAGCTTCACTGACCAGGGTTTCTTTCACCTAGCTTCACTCACTAGGATTTCTTTCATCATAATCATTTCTTTGCTAGTCATCTTGATCCTGACTAGAGTTCTTCCAATCTTCAGGTAAATATACCAAACCTCAAGTCCAATTTGGTTTAATCCCTTAGTCAAACTGACCAACCCTGGGTTTATTTATTCTACCAAATATCAAATCATGTTTGGCTTAATCCTTTGTCAAACTTATCAAACCTGGGTTTACCCTACCAAATATAAGGTCCTATTTGGTTTAACCCTTGATCACTTTGATCACACCTTATATTGTCTAACATATATCGTCACTAACTTAAGTATATTGTCAAACATTGAAACACTAGAGGATGACTGTTCATCATTGATGCATTTTGCACCAATAGTAGAGATGCTCCCTAGTTGTAATCTAATCACAAGTTCTCTCATGCTATGAATCTCATGTGGGTATTCCATAAATGAGTTTAAGATCCAATCATATACATAAAGTATGTATACTCAAATAGTGAATCTTTATTTATCCAATAAATAGTATGTATCATAAGGTGATTGCCTTATGACATCTCTTCATTCTCTAAACGCTTTTTCAAAGCTACTATTCAACTAGATTTCTCTAAATAACCTATTTTGCGAGTAAATTGATACTTAAGAATACAATCCTAGTGGTAGGATTTTTTTTTTAATTTGATGCAGGAGTTTCTTCAGGATAGACACATTGGTGTTTTTCTTTCTTTTTTCTTCTCATATACACATAGATCACCTTAGGACAAACCCCTTCAAATATAATCTAACATTGAGATAGAAGAGAAAGAACCACAATTAATTTGTCAATGATTATTAGGATGAAATTGAAGTTGATTGTTTTTAGAATTGATTTTTTGGCCATTTTCATTCAAGTACTCTTCATTCTCTAAACCCATTTTCAAAGCTACTAATAATCTAGATTTCTCTAAATAACCTATTTTGTGAATAAATTGATACTTAACAATCAATATCTTGGTGGTACGATATTTTTATTATTTGATGATGAAGGAGCATTTGCGGTATCCGCACATTAACAAGCTAGTTTAATGTGATCTCTTTTCTCTTAGGATATCTCTAATAGTTAAAGCTCTAAATGAGCTTTTTGTTATCCAATTCATAACATGTAGTTGCATGACTCCATGCATATAAATATATCAACTTTAAGACAAAAGAGCAGGTTTGAGTTTTCATTAATACACTTAAAACTACAAATCCCAAACCTCACACCTACAATAGTTGAAGCTTTTTTATTCAACTTTTTTGATTTTACAAATCTCTCACAAACCTTACATTAGGGCATCTCAAATAGCTAAATCTCTAAATAATATTTTATATATATATATAATCTCCAATGTGTCATATAGATGTCACATCAAAAACATAAAAATCTATTATTCTCTCTACAATAAAAAAAAATCTCTTTATAACTTTTTGATGAACTCTACATTACAAATCATATACCTCTTTATATTACAAATCACAATATAATACCACTTTATCATTAAATACGAGCTCCATCTCCAAAAGAAAAAATAAATAAATTTGAATTTAACTACAACCACAAATTCTTCACCTCTCTAATAGTTCAAGCTTTTTCAATTCACTTAGCTTATTATTTATTTTAAAATCCCTCACATACTTTGCATTGGAAATGCACTAAATACCCTTAATAATCTTTCTACTCATTAATGAGGATGCATAATCAAGGAGCCAGCTCTTTTATCAATGAAAATTAGTAAATCAAATTAAGAAGCCATTAAACAAATAATGACTTATGGAATTAAGAACTCGCAGAAGGGATAATATATATAATTAATCCGTCCTTAGCTAGTCTTCGTTATTATCTTGCATGCCTCTTTGCAAATTTATTAATGGAGGGAGGTTGACCCTTAATCAAGTCAAGTCAAGAGCCCACATTTTAAGCACTCAAAATGAAAGCCATGAGCTCATCCACCAATTAAGTAGCATGTTGGCCCACGAAACCTACTCATCAAGCAAAGCAATAAATGCCCACCAAATTATCCAATATAAAACACAAGCGTACGTACGTAGCTAGCTTGTAGATGATTCTAGCATGCATAGCGCGCGCGCACTCCATGGCTGAGGTGCGGCCAGCTGGTTCCTTGCATATTGATAATAAAACAAGTTCATGTATAGCAATTAAGCCAGTGGGTAGGTATGCATGCATTAATTGACTTCAAAATTAAAGCAATATAATTGCTTAATTAGCTCCGATTAATTAATTAATTAATTAATTAATTAACGAGCTAGGGACAAGAAGCATCATCTTTCTTTCTGCAATAATGTCAAGCATCAACAGCTAGCTTTGTCAATTGGCTGGAGCTAAAGGAGGGTCCCGCCGTTGCTGCTGGTTAATTGTTTATAATTTATCGAAGCAAATTCAGAATGAACAACAAATATTAATGAAGAATTTATCAACTCTTGTCGCTGGGATGCTTAATTCCGAACCATTTCTTAACTTAATTCATGCTAAATTTTTTTAATAACGAGTTGATTAATTTTGAGATGGATATCCAATCTCATATTCTATCTATTAAATAAATTTAAAAAGTATGATTATTTTTGATGGGACGATTTAACATTATTAATAATTTAAAAAGTATGATGTTTATTATCATCACACTAAATCGAGAGGGCATTAATTCATATATATATATATATATATATTTTTATAATTAATTTAAAATAATTAATTAATATTATTATAATTATATATATAATATAATATATAATTTTTCGAATAGATTAATTTTAGAAATGACGATTAATTCAATTAAAGTTTACATGTTCATATCAATATACATGACTGATTGGTCGAATTAAACTATATCTTGGGGATGGTGAACTCGGCAGGGTCGCCGGTAATTGAGATCTCGCCGGATTGACGGTGAATGCGACGAGATCATAATTGCGGCGATTCCCGATGAATTCACCGATCTTCTTAGGACATAGTTTGATTCGGGACGGTGATCAGAGGCCGCCGGTGGTGTCCGATCGACGATCGGACGTGTATACAATAATTACCACGTCATTCACTCTCCCATTCACTCTCCCAAATTCACTCTCCCTATCATTGTCGAGGCAAAGAATAGAATTGATGAGTAGGAAAATGCATGCATGGATTGGATGGAATGGGTGGCGGACAAAGTATGCAATTAGCTAGGGTTTTAATGTGGAAGCAGTGGTGGATGCTAGTGGATCGGAGGTACACCAATGGTGATGGATTTTAGATGGCAAACAATGACTCCTTTAGGTAGGATTGATTCTATGCTTCGAAGAATTATTCCCTCAAAGATTTGATCTCTATGCTCCTATGGTAATATATCATCCAAATACCGGCTTGGGGTATCTCGGTGGATAATGTAGCTAGCGGTGAATAAAATTTTGAGTAAATCAAAATAATCAATTGAATTGATCAAATTCGAAATTTAGTCCGGTTAACTTGAAATTCAGTCTCAGTTTTAAAATTTTAAATTCAATTAAATCGATTAAACTGAATTAGCAATCGATTATTATATTGTGAACAGACGATTGTTGAATTTGAATCGGATAATGATAGACTAATCGATTGATAAATCTGATAGTAGAATAGTAATTTAGTTGTCAATTTCGACTGTCCAATAACTATCGATTAATAATGCAATATCAATCTATTACTAAAAATAATTAACTCATTCATTAACCCAATAGAAATTAATCTTCTATTTATTCGATTTTAATAGTAAAATTTGATAGATATGATTTATCTTAAAATATCAATTAATTCAATTTTGATTTATTTGATTAAGTCAATTTAATATTAATTTGATTTTGATTTTTTGATTAAATCGATTTAATTTTTAATTGAATATGTTGAATCCTAACTGCATTTCTGTATGGATAAGAAGGGAATTGAAAAAGTCACCCACTACAATGAATTAATATTATTATTATCTTGTGAATGATAGCTTAATTCAAAGAGAAGGAAGAGCGCGTCATTAATATTTAAATATTTAAAAAACAAACATCAATTTTATAAATTAATGAATAAATTTTTTAAAATATTGGATGGATGATTATTAATAATAAAAAAACCTCCTATATGATCATTCTAAAATTAATCAGATAAATTAAATACTTTATATCAATTTAAAATATATAAATTATTTAGAGAATTATATTAATGCAATTTGGCGTATTGTCTCGAGTCTTTTCCCCACGTGTTGCAATGACCAGGATCCCGCCTTGCGCACGATGGTCGTCGTCGTCGGAGGCCCCCTCGTGTTGCCATGACCAGGATCCCGCCTTGCGCACGATGGTCGTCGGAGAAGGAAAAGTATATATAAATCGAGCACTTCTATATATTACGATCAAATTAAATTAAATTAAATCATTTTCAAGTCAACAACATATGCTCGCCGACTTTTCTTCAAAATATCTTCAATGACTTCGAGATGAAAATATGGCGTTTCATTTCCCATTTTTCACGAAGAGTGTTGACCAAGCTAGTATTATTTAATGGATCGGATCTTCGAGAGAGCTGAGAAGGTTCCTCTGGTAAAGATGGAGGTAAGATATGGTATGGTGGAGCCGGGGTAGGAATATTATAATTGAATAATTAATAAATAAAATATGAAACATTGAAAGGGAGGTAAAAATCAAAACCTAAGTGTCTGAGTAAAGATCTACAAATACGGTCACCCTTTGCCGAATTTTAATACCCGACCATTACAATTTTATCCAAACATTTACTCCCGAATCATACCCCGAATATATCAAGAAGGGATTGTTCGTTGTGGGATTTACCATAATCCAATGAAAGATGAGGACTCGTTGCGTCTTAAAGAAATGTATCATCTAAAATATGAAAAGGATAGACGTAACTTGTTGTTTACAAGTAAAATCAGAACTAGTTCAAAATATAAATATATAATAACTAATTATTGGCAGCAAAACTTAGCCATTTGAATTGAGAAGAGGTTTTCTATACAACTAACATTCTTAGAATTAATTCTTCTCTCTCCATGTATTTCTCTATTCTTTATGTTTCAATATGTGATCATAGCCTTCCACAAGAAACAAATTGTGAATTAATCTAAAACTTTTAGATTAATCTTTTCTCAGTTTTTTCTCTAAACTTTTGTGTTAGTCTAAACACACACACACACAAATCATATTCACCTCTGACTGGATCATCAATATCTTCATCTGTAACAACATAATCTCTTTCCTATGATGATGAATATGAAATATTTTTGGTAAATCAAAGTTAACAATGATAATTATTTATTTTGAAAGATAGCTAGTCTCTCATTACTCTACACTCATGACCTTTTTGGAATTATCAAAGGAACCTCTCCTCGACACAAGAAGATGATCCAACATACCCAATTTAGGTTAAAGACCGATCTAGTCTAGAAATAGTTAATCTCAACTCAACAGACACTACCTTTGGCTGTTGGCCTTAATAGATCTCTTTAGGTCTAAGTGGCCCTTGCTCAACCCTTCACCATCTCAATCACGGCCCTAAAGTGCTGGAACTCTACATATAGTAGGTATAGTAGTCCAAGTAATAATGCAATAACTCCATCAATAAATATCTTCAATTAATTGACACTTTATCTAACAAATTGACTACCATTGGTTATCCAAACTCTGAATTAGATTTATTAACGCATGTTCTTGTATGTTTGAGACCTCAATATGATAGCTCTTTTTTTAGCATGACGGCTCACAAATATTAACTGTTTCTTATAAACGACTTCCATAGTCGCAATCATAGAGGATTTTATACTCTCTTCCACCCTGATGCATATGACTAGTTGTTAGTGCAATCATACTCTTAAGCATATGGTTTTCATGTACATTTTGATGTTTGAACAAATTTCAAGTTAGGAGATATATATTGTTAAAATCTCACGTGTCATGTATACAAATGCAGCAAAAATTGGCATGTATTGCAAGTGAAATAGTAAGTACAAGTAGGTCGACAAGTATCAAATATTGGGCAAGTGGAAAATCAAGTAGGTCGAGGCATAAATGATACTTGTGAGGAGGTCAAGCAGATCAGATGCCAGGCAATAGGTAAGATGAAACCTCAAAAATGAGGAGTCTCTAGGGATAATGACTCTTTAAGTGAGAAGACTTTTGGTGCAACAAATTCCTAGAGGCATGTAGAGCCTCTCAACACAAAGCTATGCTCGCGTAAAGAGTCAAATATACTTGTTCAATGGAGTATAAATGGGACTAGTGTTGGGAGGAGCTCGGCCATAAATGTTGTCGGAGTTAGAAGAACAATCAAGTAAAAGGGTTCTTAGTCGATTGGTATATGAGTCAATAAGACAATCAACTTTGGATTGAAGAAAATTAAATGAACGGAATAATTTTGTTCGAGTGTTAGTTGACTAGTTAGTCAACTGGTTACCCATCTGATTCTTCAAATTAGTCAACTCGTGACTGAATAGAAATTAAAAAAAAATATTTCTATTCTAAGTTTAGTTGACTAGTCAATCAACTAAAGCTAAGTTAGTTAATTAGAAGTCTTGATTAATCAACTAATGAATAATTAAAAATTTAGAATAGAGTAATTGATTTGATAACAATGGCTTAAATGGCTAGCTACCTACATGTACTATTTGAGCAGTAAATGATGAGCCAAACTGACGTTGCAGCACAACAAACTAAGAAAAATAAGTCGTTAGTTGGTTGATATTTGATTCAATCGACTGATCGTGACTTTAAAAAGTATAACCATGGTTGAAAAGGAGATGAAGATTGAGCATATAGATAAGGGACCTTGGGTACACATGGTTTACTAAAAGAGCTCACATTTGCAATCTCTACACTCATTGTTTTGTTTCCTTGTGCTCTAATTCTCAACTTCTTTCTTTGTGCTTAAATTATATGCATTGTAAGAAGTGTAAGAGCTTTCTTCACCTCCAGTTATTTGCTGAGAAAGAGAAAGGATAGTGGAACTTAAAGGGATGATCTCCTAACGAATCATAGGTCATGGAATATGAGCTTGGGGCTACCGAACCACATTAAAAAAGTATGTCAATTTGTGTTTCCCTATTTGTAGAGTTATTTGTTGCATTCCATTGAACTAATCATGGGGCTACCGAACCACGTTAAAAAAGTACGTCAATTTGTGTTTCCCTATTTGTAGTGTTATTTGTTGCTTTCCATTGTACTGATCTTCATTGTAATAATGGACAAGAAGTGACGAAATAGGCTATTCACCCTCCTCTAATCTCTCTTAATCCAAGGTTGCGTGAGACAAATTGAGGGACAATAGAACAAGGAGGATCAAGGGGACAATAATCGAGGGAGGCCAGCTACATAGGCAAGAGGTATAAAGGATGGCATGTGGAGGAATCGAGAGCTAATGTGCATATGAGGAGCGTATGGCCTGATAGGAGATGGCCAAGGACAAAGTCAAGCTACACAGTATAAAACTTAGGTAAGTTGAGTGTTGAGTGACATGTTTCCATAGGAATGATGGAAAAAACTCAACATAGGTGAATTCAACCTTAGTAGTCATAGTTAGAGTCAATTGGTTGGTAATGTATAATAATTGACTAGTGGCTAGGAAACTCATTACCGTACAGTAGCCAGTTAACTAGTGTTGGAGTCAACTAATGAAATAAGTTGACTTAGCAAGATAAAGTCTCCGAGACGTAAAGAGTCTCTTGGTGGATGAAGTCTTGGAGGCGAGGTTGCTTCTTGGCTAGATGAAGTTTTGCAGATGTGAAGACTCTCTTGGCAAGATGGGGTCCTGAAGGCAGGATGAGTCTCTTGGCATGATGAAGACCTAAAATCATAAAGGCTTCTTGGCACAATGAAGTTCCAGAGGCATAAAGACCTTTTCAGGATAAGACAAAGTTCTGAGAGAGAGTGAGCACACTTGTATATTGAGATGAAGAGAAAACTTCAAGTCAGTAGAGCAGTAGACTGAAAAAGTTCTTCAGTTAATTGATCCTTGAGTCAACTCGAGTTTTTACAAAACGAACAGAAGATTTCTATTTGTATGTTAGTTGACTAGGTAGTTGACAGATACTATGATCATTCAATTTGTGATTTATATCAATCTACTCAACCTCAAATAGAAATGAACAAAAAGTTTATGTTCAAGTCTGCACAAGTAATAATGGATTGGTGTAAGACATCCTATTCAGTATGTTCATATAAACAATTGATTGACAAGTTAACTCAAGAACAAAATAGAACCAAAAAAAATTATTCAATCGATTTTGAAAATAGACGATTAAGAAGTTGACTTAAATCAAGTAATCGACTAATAATCTCAAAGTTGACTAGTGTGAAGATAAAAACTTTATTGTCATTGATCTAACATGAGATGACAACAATGCTTGATAACTACCGGTTACTGTGCAGAGCAGTCAACTAATGATGGTAAGTAGTCGACTGATGACAACTTGAATTTGAGAAACGGTAACAAATCCTGAAGCTATAAAAAGCTCTATAAATATAGGGGTTTGGAGGCACATGAAGACTACTAAATGCTCATATTTTTGCTCTCAAACACTCCTTATATTAAGCTTTCATTGCTTTTCATTTTACTCCCTTCTGGTACTCAAAATTCTCATACTTGTAAAAAGAGAGTGGGAAGGTTTGTAAGAGGTTTCTTCACCTGTAGAAGAATTCCAAAAAAAAAAAGAATGATTAAAGGTGTTTTGAGGAGTGATCCAACTTACGGATAATAGCGATGGAGTAGTCGTTGAGGGATTGTCAAACCATGAAAAAGAACTGTCTTCTTATTCTTTATTGCTTTCACTTCATATTCACTATATTTTTTTCACTGCACTAACATTTTGTTGAAAGAAAGTGATCAACTATTCACCCACTAGGAGATCAATTATTCACACCCTAGCCATAATAGCTTTAATAGTTCTAATAGATAATATTTATATCCTTTTTCTACTAGCAGAACGCCCAACAAAAATAAATTTTGAGCCTCTAGAATAATGTTTTCCTCCAGTGTATCTATGAACAAGACAAACACACCCTAAGATTTTTTGAAGGATAAAATAGGAGTTACTTGAATAGGTTTGATCGGACATCTGAAATTCAAGGTGCTTAAAGGCATATGATTGATGAGATATAAAATAGTAAATATTATATACCCAACATACTTTAGGGACATTCATATCAAACATAAGAGCCATAGTAACTCCTAGAAGATGTCAAATTTTCTATTCAGTACACCATTTTGGGCAATTGTATTAACACAATCAGTTTGGTGTATATAATCTCACAAGTGTCTAAAGAAGTATGAAAGATCTTCATATATTCAGTATCATTATCAATTCATAAAATTTTCATTTGTGTCAAATTATGTACTAATCATTCTACAAAAGGACTAAAAACAAGAAAACACTTCATTTTTTGCATGCATCAGATACACTCAGGACATCCTATGACAACCAATAAAAGTCACAACCATTTATAACTTAATAAGGAGGCCACCAGGCTAGGGCCTGACATTCATTCATATCATGAAGGAAACTGAACTTTATTATTGACTAAAGGATATGAGCTTCTAGTATATTTAGCAAGTTCACAAGCATCACAAATCAAGGTTTCCACATTACACTATATAAATAAGTAGGAATAAAGTTTTTTAAATAAAATAAAAGAATGATATCCTAATCTCCTATGCCACTATATAATTTGGTGATAAGCAAAATTGAATTCACCTAATAAAGTGTAACTATTGAAAAAAAGTCTTTCAACTAATTGATATAGGCTATCATATACTCTACCATACCCAATCATTTTCGTAGTGCCTAGCACTTGGATGATAGAATGAGAAGGAAAATTTTAAATTTTACAATTTAAATCTCTTATAAAAGCACTAGCAAATAAAAGGGAATATGTAAAACAAAAGATATGTTAATAAGAGTGTAATTTATCGAAACTCTTATAACAATAGGAGATAAAGATTCATGAGCTATACAAATTTTACTTCAGCTTGAACAAGAAGAATATATGAGAAATTTTATATGAGCATTAATCATATTACAAGATACACTAAAATCGTAAATCCAGGAGTCATCAGAAATACCATGGACATTTTAGACAATATAGCTAGTATTAAATGGTGAAGATGTTATACTTGAATGTAAGAGATGAGAAGTAGCTATGGTGAAAGAAGATTTGAGTCATGCCATAAGAAGCCTAAGAGTTTGTTGTTCCTCATTGTATAGCCCATCCAAAGGATTGGTTTCTCTTGACAGTCTGGTATCAAGATTTTTAAACGTGAGCTTGAGACTCTAAACCACCAATCTTTTTCCACCTCGACCACATGTTGGAAGGCCATGAAGTTTCCAAATGTAACTCTAGCATGCCTTAATTTCCTATAACCACACTTTTTAATTCGTTCTCCTCCACTTATAAACTCACTATTAGTGTTGTATTAAGTCCTCACAGGATAGACTGATAGTTAGCACATGAGGCGTTACCGCCATGAGATCTAGGGGTCAAATCCTAACGAAGCTAGGAATCTGCCCTCCCTTATGCGCTAGTCACTGTCCTGGCTAGTAGCCCCCGTGATTTACCTCCTCTGTGTTAGCTCTAAGACGGGTTGGCAGGGACACTGGGGACGAGCGAATCACCTTTTACCGCCACTATTAATGTTGTATTAGGTTTTATAGTTATGGTAACATGGCTATATGCTTACCAATATTCCTATATGATGGAATACATCGCACGTTTTCTTTCAATTAATTTATGAAACTTATTGCATTAACCATACAAGATGCTTGAATATCCTGATAGTGCCCCCAGGGCAATGGTGCAATGAAGGGTGACTAGTTGTCTCCCAACCACCATCGGTTCAATCCCCAGCTACGACGAATTTTGTAGGAATTTTTCCTCCAAATGGGGCGTGCAACTGTGAGATGTTGGGCTTCTGGACCGCTCACCGTGAACGCTTCTCGATTTACCCTGGTGGCCGGTGGAAAACTTCAGTGCAACTGGGCCGGTCAAATACTAGTCAATTGTCATCTCACCTTATTTGGTTTTGTAAACCTTTTTCCACAACTCATATATCAGGACATCCTTGATTGGGAAAAGTATGAGCAGTTACATCCCAAATCTTTTAAGTTGTATCCATGAGAAGGTAACCTCGTGTAAGCTATAGTTGCATTGTGTTGATCAATCATGACATGATGAGAAATTTTCTAACTCTCATTTGCAAGTCCAAATCCATAATGTTTTCTGTTCTCATAATTAACATAGCCTTACAATCTTCTAGCTTGAATGAATAGTAAACATTATCGCAACTGTACACCATAGTTTATTCCATCTAGTTAAATTAGAATAATTTTAAAAGAATTGTCATAAACAGCTATAATTTAATTACTTTACTGACCACAATCAAACCTCTCAGTCGCATTCAAGACAAGACGAGGGAGAGGGAACTAAGGTTAACAATTCTTTAATGATTGCAACAAAAGAGACGATTAGGTTTCCAAATGATGACTAAGATTTAAAGAGGTGGCTAAAATTAAGATTATTGTGTGTGCAAGCGGATATGATATAGGTTGAATCTGCTTTTGAGATAAAGTCCAAAAAACATGACATTCAAAAATATAGACAAACAAATCCGGGAGAACTAACATTAAATATATAGTACACATATTAAATAGAAAAATATTTGAAGCTGAAAAAAGGTGAAATCCAATCTGAGCCATCCGAGAAAATGAGGGGAAAACTCAAAAAAAATGGTAAACGAAATAAAAAACATAAACGGACCCAAATCATAATATTTTGCATGCGTTTGGATTTTGGATCGGGACTCAAACTATTATAATCTAATCACGTAAGGTCAGATCAGGCTTCTCTTAAAACCCACTCAATCATAAAACTCAAACGGATTCATGGTTTCTTGTAAAACTCATAAAAAACATATTTGTTGCAACTTATTGCAACAAACCATAACCAAGAAATCAAATTCTTCTTGTATTCTAAAAGCTGTGAACTATGAAACCATAACCAGGTCTCCTTTCCATATGCCAAAATATGAGTTGCTGGTATCTCAAAAACTAACTTTTTCATACATAGTAGGCCTGCTGTAGATCTAGATACTGACTGCCTGATCCATAAAATTGCTAGAAAATTGACAAAAGGCCGAGATGTTCTTACAATTGTTCTATTTTAGAAGCTCTCAGAAAACACTTGGGAAAGCCACACTTTTCATCTCTCAAAGAAACGGAGTTCCACCATGGCCTCTTGGCGTCTGGGTGAATACCAAGCAGTGGCCTTTGCTGAACCAAGAACCTTCAAAGCCCAGTCAATTGCAAATACTGATTCCTCTACTTGAGCAACTTTATTTCTTTCACTTGGAGTAAACAGAATTCTGGAATCTACTCGAAAACTGAAAGGCCCAATTATCTATCAAGTAGAACCGATATTAGAACTTTAGAAAATAGTTGAAGGTTAGCCAACTGTTTTATGCTCTCAAAAGTAGTCAATCTGTACCGTTACTTGATAAAGGGGCACAAAAGTCAAGATGTTATGGGAGGTAAAGATATTGGCACAATGTTGTTGTAACAGGAAGAAACAGCACGTTTGTCTGAAAGAATTTGCATTGTGCTCTGACACAATTTCCATACAAATTTTATGCAAAAGTATTCATTGCACAAGTTTCTTAAATTCCACTACCTACTGTTTCCCACCAAAAACATGATCGAAGCAAGCAGAAATATGTGAGAAAAAACCTGTTATCAATACGCATTTCAGAGACCAAAATAGAATAC
This sequence comes from Boesenbergia rotunda, assembly GCA_024364735.1. Lineage (NCBI taxonomy): Eukaryota > Viridiplantae > Streptophyta > Magnoliopsida > Zingiberales > Zingiberaceae > Boesenbergia > Boesenbergia rotunda. The sequence continues at coordinate 94,455 of JAGFNQ010005394.1, read as the reverse complement.
GTAATTGTTTCCATTGCTACACATGGGAGATCAGTGTGTTATATAGATGTAATTGATTAAGAATACTACCCAAAGTGGCTATGGGGTATTTGGTATTCATGCCATATTTCCTACATCCATTTAATTAGGGATGTGAAGGATTCAAGTTTATACTAATTATGATTTTCCCAGGATGGGCAAAAGCCCAATCCTCAGACCCAATGGATGCTTAAACTCTCTGAAACTAAATCAAATCCAGACAGATCAAGCTGTGTTTTTATTTGTGGACCTAACCTATATGTTTTAAAATCATATAATTTCTGTTTTTATGTTCTAACGAAAACTGGTGGGATTTATATGAGAGCAATTCACGGTTATTATCATCAATCTTGGTTTGTTCCAAATATTTGAGTTAACTCCATCAAATCTTATTCCTCTTGAGCTCTATGCAAAATAATATCACTAATAATATTGAAAATACAGAAATCATCTTTTATTATATTAAGTAATGTTTTCTTTATTCTCCCTCAACTCTTTGCATCTTCTACACTGTTACAGTAAGAGCATTCTCAATACACAAAAGTTACAAAATGTAAGATTTATTTATATACAAAATTAGAGATTTATTCTAGGAAATAAATTAGGATTCTATTTTAGGGAATAATTTATATTTTAGGTAAAATATAAATTAGGATATATATTTATATAGCTAATACTCCTTAAATTGGGTCATAGATATTAATCATGCCCAACTTATTACAAAGGTAATTAATTTGGACCCATTTAAAGTTTTTGTGAAGATGTCCCCTAGTTGTTCTCCAATTTTTACATATCCTGTAGTGATCAAGCCTCGTTGAATTTTTTCACGAACAAAATGACAATCAATTTCAATGTGCTTATTTCGCTCATGAAACACGGGATTTGATGCAATGTGAATAGCAGCTTGATTATCACACCATAATTTTGCTGGTACTGAAATTTTAAGTCCTACTTCAGTCAATAGTTGATATATCCATATTATTTCATACACAGACTATGTCATAGCCCTATATTCTAACTCTACACTGGACCGTGATACAATGTTTTACTTTTTACTCTTCCATGAAACTGAATTTCCTCCAACGAAAATATAATAAGCAGAAATAGACCTTCTATCCATTTTAGAACCTGCCCAATCTACATCTGAAAAATATTCAATATGAGTGTGCCCATGATTTTTATATACGATACCCCGTCCAGGTGCTCCCTTCAAGTAACACAAAATTTGCTCTAGCGATGTCCAACGATGAACGGTTGGAGATGACACTAACTGACTAATGACACTAACCGAATATGCAATATCTGGACATGTCACAGTAAGATAATTCAACTTCCCAACCAACCTTCCATATCTCTCTGGATGTTCAAATAGTTCTCCATCTACTGTGAGGTCCACATTTTGAATTATTGGAGTACTACAAGGCTTTGCCCCCTAATTTTCCTGTCTCAGTTAATAAATCAAGAACATATTTTCTCTCAGATAGAAATATACCTTTTTTACTTCTCATAACTTGAATACCTAAGAAATACTTTAGCACCCCTAAGTCTTTTGTATGAAACTGAGTAAGAATGAAAAATTTGAGAGATGAAATTCCCGTAGTATCACTTCCAATAATAACAATATCATCCACATACACAACTAACAGAATAATACTCACTCTTGACTACTTGTAGAACACAAAATGATCAGACTTGCTTTTCGTCATACCAAATTTTTCAATAACTTGACTAAATTTTCCAAACCAAGCACGAGAACTTTGTTTCAAACATATAAAGATTTCTGAAGACGACAAACTCGCCCCATCTCCCCCTAGCAACAAAACCAGGAGGTTGCTCTATATACACCTCCTCTTGAAGATCACCATGAAGAAAAACATTCTTGATATCAAGTTGATATAAAGGTCAATGATGAGTAGCAGCCAATGAAATAAATAATCGAATAGATGTCATCTTTGCAGCAGGAGAAAAATTTTCAGAATAATCCACACCATAGGTTTGAGCATAACCCTTAGCAATAAGACGAGCTTTTAGTCTTGCAACTGACCCATCTGGATTGACTTTAACTGTGAATACTCATTTGCATCCAATAGCTCATTTTCCTGCAGGTAGATCAACCAAGTCCCAAGTATCATTATCATTTAAGGTTTTCATTTCCACTATCATTACATCTCTCTAACCAAGATGAGATAAGGTCTCACGAACATTTTTAGGAATAGAAAGTGTCAAGTGAAGCAATAAAAGAGCAAAAAGAAGACGACATGTCATTATAAGAAACAAATGAAGAAATAGGGTAAGTACCCTAGCGTTTAACTTTACGTAATACAATAGAAAGATCATCACTCGAAGTTGGATCTAATGACGAAGTAGTAGGTGTAGGACATGAATCAAGAGGTTGACGCCTGGAGTATACTTGAATAATAGGAGGCTTGACCAAAGCTAGTTCCGAAACAGGTGCAGAGGTTGTGATAGAATATACCAATAAATCATCTTCCCTTCGAGAAGTCGGGATGAGTGAGGATGGGAAATAAGATGTGTCTTCCATGAAGGTGACATCAATTGAGACAAGATATTTGTTAATACTGGGACAATAACACCTATAACCTTTCTGGAAACAAGAATAACTAAGGAAGATACACTTTAACGACTTGGGATCTAATTTAGTGACATGTGAACGAACATCCCGAACAAAACAAGTGCTATCAAATATCTTAGAATTGACAAGATACGACTTATTGAGAAACAAAATTTTGTAAGGAATCTCACCATGAAGAACAGATGAAGGCATGTGGTTAATGAGAAAGCATGTTGTAGAAACCGCATCTACCCAAAAAGACTTGGGAACATTCATGTGAAATAAAAGGGTCCGTGCAGTTTCAAAAAGATGTCTGTTCTTACGCTCAGCCACACCATTTTGGGATGAAGTATCAACACAAGAGGTTTCATGAAACATACCATTCTAACTCATATAAGTTTGAAATAGACTAGATGTATATTACTTGGCATTATCACTTCGTAGAGTACGGATGGACGTATTGAATTGTGTCTTAATCTCAGCACAAAATGCACAAAATAGAGAAAATAACTCAGAACGATTTTTCATTAAATATAACCAGGTTACACGAGAATAATCATCAACAAAAGTGACAATAGCTAAAATCAGGTTTAGACAAAATAAGACAAGAACCCCAAATATCGGAATGAACCAATTCAAAAGGTATAATAGCACATTTATTTATTCTTGGACTAGAACTAAGATGGTGATGCTTTGCAAACTGACATGGCTCACAATTTAATGAAGACACTTTACTATATTGTGGACAAAGCTTCTTAAGCGAAGGAAGAAATGGATAATCTAACCTATAATGAGCCTCGAAAGGAGTAGTTACACTCGGGCAAGCGAAGGATCTTGGGACAAGTGGATCAAGAATATAAAGACCTCCAGACTCATGTCCTTTACCAATAATCTTCTTCGTCAAAAAATCTTGAGAAAAACAATGATCGGGAAAAAATGAGATTCAACCGTTAAGATTATGAGTTAATTGACTAACAGAGAGCAAATTAAAAGATAAATTGGGTAAATGTAAGATAGAGGATAAGGAAAGCAAAGGAGTAGGATTGATAGTGTCAAACCCACGAATACAAAATGAAGATCAATCAGCCAAAGTAACGATAGGAGTGTTAGATTTGTGTGAAAAAGCAAAAAAGAGACTAAAATTACCTATTATATGATCCATGACACCAGAATCAATGATCCACTTAGAGGATGACGAAACAAGGCATGTGTTGTGATTACCTAAATCAGCAATAGCAGTGATAAAGGAAGATGAAGACTTAAGTGATTCCTGATATTGAGAAAACTCGACAAATTCATCTGTAAAGATAAGAACTGATTTATCAGGGGTACCATTAGTAGATGCAATATAAGCCAGGTGTTTTTGCTGATTCTTGTATTGAAATTTTCTGCACTCAAACTTTCTATGACCCGACTTACGACAATAATTGCATATAATACCATTAGAATTTGACGTCCGAGTTTCAAAATCTTGCTAGCCTCCTTTGTTTCCACTGTGAATAGTAGATTTTTTTTTGCACATAATTAGTATTGCGACTCACCAAAACACCACTAAGTAGAACAGGTGGGGTATTTTTTGTACGGAGAATGCGACTAAACACATCTTGTAATAAAGCGACCTCAGATCCAGAGAGAACTTGTGATTCAGCGGACTTGAAATAAGGAGATAAGCCAGCAAGAAAGCTCATGGCAGTCATCTGCTCCCGTTGACGTTGTTGAACCTTTACATCAGGGATAAAGGTTAACAACATAGTAAGCTCTTCATATGTCTTTTTGAAAGCCATAAAATAATTAATCAGAGGCTGATCTTATTTTTCTACACGGTAAAAAGCTTTGCAAACCTCATATATGCGGGTGAGATTCCCTTTCCAGAATACAGAAATTCTAGATAATCCATCAATTCTTTAACAAATTCACAGTGATTAATTAAATAAATTACCTCATTATCAATACAATTCCGAATCTGAAGAAACAAACGAGCATCCTCTCTAAGTCATGTCTGCTTCAAATCATCTTAAGGAGGGTCATTGGTCAAATGATTATCTTTATCAATACTCCATAGATAAAGATGAACGGTCTTACTCCAATCCAAATAGTTTAAACCATTTAACTTATAGTCCGTGATCTTAGACATTATGGGCACCACATCCGTTATAATAAAAGTCTTATTTTCAGCCATAGAAATGAAACAAAAGAAAAATCCAAAGGAAGATTCAAACTAGACATAGCAGCAACTTACTTTGCAAATAGGGAGGCGAACAGAGAAGGGAAAAAGAGCAACACCAAATCTGAAATTTGTGCCGGAAAGACAAAACACAGCAACAAGACAAGCATATAACACTTCAACAGAAGAGAGCACAGCTATGGTACATATGCCAACAGCAGCGAAGCAGGACATGAAAAACATAGCAACAGGGCAAGAACCAAGCTCTGGGAGGAAGTCGCCCTACTGTTATCGAGTGGATAAGCAGAAGAAGACTGCTTCAGGAAGTATATACGTTGAGGGTGATAAAGGAAGCAATCACGGACTGTTTGTAGCGAGAAGCAGCTTTAAATCTTCTTGTTCTGGCAGCAGCAGTAATTATTAGGCAACCTTAGGAGGAGGCTCAATGAAGGACGAAAGCAACAGTGGACGTTAATGATAAAGAGCCCTAGATCGGCGCCGAAAGCAAATTGTAACAGATGAGAAATTGATAGGAGGCGAACTGCAAGTCGAAGGAGGTTCAATCCTTCCTTCTAGTGTCAAGCCCTAGATCAATCCCTTCACACAAACAAAGGTGGCGATCGGCGATGAAGCAAATCCTGACGATGGATTCACATGAAGAGGTGAAGCACCGAAAGAGAAGGACAAAAAAGAAATCGTGCAAAGCGCCGAAAGAAAATAAAGAGGAAAAGAGAGAAGAGAAGCGGCGGTGGAAACCTAAGGCTCTGATACCATGTTACAATAAGAGAATTCTCAATACACTAAAATTACAAAATTTAAAGCCTATTTATATACAAAGTTAGGGATCTATTCTAGGAAATAAATAGGCCTATTTATATACGAAGTTAGGGGTCTATTTTAGGAAATAAATTAGGATTCTATTTTAGGGAGTAATTTGTATTTTAGGTAAAATACAAATTAATATATATATTTATATAGCTAATATACACTAATAAATTCACTTTTCTAACGATAGAAACTCTAGTTCACCTTTGAACATGTTTATCTCACGTCAAACTATTTTCTCATTTTATTATTCATTTAAGCAACATTGCTCTCAAATTTTAATACACGTAACGGTAAAGTTGTTGTCATGTGACCTAGAAGTCACGGGTGAATCTTGGAAATAAACTCTTGCAAAGTAGGGTAAGACAAGCTTGCATACAATAGATCCATCGTGCACTAGGCTGCCATTTTAATAACTATACATTTTTCTTACCATTCTCATCTCTATTGCATTACATTTTGTATCCATTGTTCCCTAAAACCACAATACTCTAATTAAGTGCAATTGTGTAGTGTTAGAATATTGTAAATATAGCTAGGGATAATTTGATGTATCCTAATTTATATTTTACCTAAAATATAAATTAGTCATTAGAATATAATCCTGATTTATTTATTAGAATAGAGTTTTAATTATTTCTTAGAATAAATCCTATCTTTGTATATAAATAGGGCTTATATCTTGTAATATTCGATGAAAGGAATTCTTTAATATGGTATCAAAGCTCAAAGTTTAAGTTTTTTTTCCTTTACCCTAAAATTCTCTTTTGCCCTAAATCTTGGCCGATCCGTTTTTTTTTCCCCTCTCGCGACTTGTCCTGCTGCGACTTCTCTTTTCCCCTCTCTCCACGTGACGTCGTTGCTCTTCCTCGCGACGCTGTTGTTCATCTCTTGCACGCGACACTACTGTTCTCCAGAGAAGCCAAAGCTGTTGTTCTCTAGAGAAGCCGAAGCTGCTGTTCTTCTCCTACACGCGTCGCGAGCTCCGGCAACGCGTCGCTCTCCACACGTGATCACGTTCTCTCTGCACCGATCGTGTTGCTCCCTAAGACCTGCTCGTGCAAGTTAGCCCTTCCTTTTCTTCCTCAGCTCACGACCTCCATCTTCAGGTGCACTGAAAGTTCCTTCCTGCACACCGTCACACGTCATGTGTTGTTCTCCGCAGTGTGCTTTCCTCCATCAAACGCCTAAGACTCCTCCGTCGCATGCGTATTCCAACGCCTATTCCTGACGCCGACAACCTCTCAACAACCCAAAACTGATCAATGGCTACCTCTGGCACTCCAAAGCTGGATCTCAATCATTACCAACTACATCACTGCACCGCTCTCTTCCGAGCAGTTGGATGGTAAGAAATACTCCTCTTGGGCCTCTCACATTGAGCGTTGGATTGTTGGACAGGGTTATGAGACACATCTCACCCAAACCGAAGAGGATGTTCAAGTCGTCAATCGTCCTCTGTAGAAAAAGATTGACGCTCAGTTGTGTTGTATTATCCAAGCCATAATCTATCCATCTCTTAGGGATGTCTTCCGCACTCACAAAACCTGCAAAGTTGTTTAGACACAGGCTTAACAACTCTTTACAAACACCTCTCGGCGACTCTATCATGTTTGTAAAGATCTCATAAACATCCTCAGTGCCCATCAGATTAAGGATTCTATGTCAACTTATCTGGGTTTGGTCTCTAACATTCTTTGTGACTTCAATGAACTGCTTCCACCTATGGTCACTCCTGTTGCAGAGCTTGAAAATCGGAAAAAAAATTTATATCTCTGGTTTTATATGGTCTGCCCACAGATTATTCTCATGTTCGTGATCAGATTCTAGGCAACCCCACAGAAGCTACCATGGACAGCACCTAGGTGACTCTCCTTCATGCCCCTGCCAAAGTCTTGACGTTACCTCCTTCTGTTCCTATTGATTCATCAGCTTTGGTCTCTCGAAACAACACCAGACTTCCACCCCATAAGGGTGGCAAAGGGCGTCCTTGATGTGCTTACTACCACCGACCAGGACACAGGATTGATAAATGTTGAAGTCTACATAGTCGACCCCCTCATGCTGCTTAAATCATCCAGAGTTCTGTCACTTCTTCAGCTTCCACTTCACAGTTACCACCGGATCCGACCCCACCGCCTTCCTGAAATTGTATGAGGATCGACAGGCTTCTGATTCCACTGCTGCCATTGCACATGCTGGTAATTCCTTTGCTGTCATATCTCGATCTTCAGATCCTGGGTTCTTGATTCTGGGTTCACCAATCATATTACTGGTAATAAATCTTTTTTTTCTTCTCTCACTACTTCCGGTTATTTACCCTTTGTCATCATGACAAATGGTTCTCAAACTCAGTCCCAGAGTGTTGGTATTGTTCATTCTTCTCCGTCCCTCCCTACTTATTTATAATGTTCTTTATGTTCCCAGGACTCCCTTTAATTTGTTATCAATAAGTCAACTTACTCGGTCTCTTGATTGTGTCATCCCTTTTACTAAAACTTATGTTTCCATATAGGACTAGAGTACAGAGAGGATGATTGGCTTCGGATGTGAGTCACATGGCCTATCGGCTTCACCAATCCTCTCTTGTTGGTTCGGTAGCGACATCTACTCTTCTTATTCATGCTCAATTAGAACATCCAGGTCTTGATAAGTTGAAACAATTACATCCTAGCCTTTCTCACTTATAGAGTATTTGGTTTGTGAGTCATGTCACTTAGGAAAGCATATTCGTAGTTCCTTTTCTCCTCGCACTGTGAGTAGGGTTACATCCCATTTCGCTTTGGTTCATTCTGATATCTGGGGTCCAAGTCGTATTTCTTCTACATTGGAGTCTCGATATTTTGTTACTTTTAAAGACAATTTTTCCCATTGTACTTGGTTATATCTGATGAAATATCGTTCAGAATTGTTTTTTATTTTTCAATCTTTTTTACCATGAAATCAAAACTCAATTTGGTATTTTTCTTCGAATCTTGCAAAATGATAATGCGCGTGAGTATCTATCAATTCCGTTTCGGGCCTTCTTGGCGTCTCATGGTGTGTTGCATAGGGCGTCTTGTCCTCATACCCCCCAACAGAATGGAGTGGCAAAACGCAAGAATCGTCATCTTCTCGAGACCACCCAGACTATTTTTTTCCACTCTCATATTCCTCATCGGTTTTGGGCGACGCCATACTTACTGCGTATTATCTCATCATAATTGTATGTCTTTCTCCACTCTACAAGATAAAATACCACATCATGTATTTTATTCTCATGTTGATGCAATCTGACCTGATTGTTGTTTTGGTGTTGACACCGATTTAAGTTTAGTTGAGTAAGATAGTTCGGATTAAGTCCTGGTCGGGAACTAGGCGAAGGAAATCCCGGTGAGTGAAGTCGGGTCCTAGTGAGTGAAGCTAGGTGGAAGAAAACCCCGGCGAGTGAACCCCGGTGAGTGAAGCCGGGTGACGGAAAACCCGGTGAGTGAAACCGGGTCCTGGTGAGTGAAGACGGGTGACGGAAACCCCGGTGAGTGAAGCCGGATCCTAGCAAGTGAAGCTAGTTGAAGGAAACCCTGGTGAGTGAAGCCAGGTCCTAGCAAAGGAAGCTAGGTTGAACAATGTCCCGGTGAGTGAAGCTAGGCATGAAGTCTTGGTCCAAGGGACTGAGCATTAAGTGTACTGGTCGGAGAGGGCTCGGGAGCTCGTTCTCCGGGACCAGACTGGGTCAGAGAAGGCTAGGAAGCCTGTTCTCTGGACTTAGGGTCAAAATGGTCGGAGCTGGATCGGTCTGTGGTCCGATCAGGGAGTTGGCACTAACTCCTACGATTGTGGATCGGTCTGGAGTCCGATCAGGGAGTTGGCACTAACTCCTGCGATTGTGGATCGGTCTGGAGTCCGATCAGGGAGTTGGCACGAACTCCTGCGGTTGTGGATCGATCTGGAGTCCGATCAGGGAGTTGGCACGAACTCCCTTGATAATAGATTGGTCTGGTGACCGATCCAGGGAGTCTGATCGTTCACCAGAACGATCAGAAAGAGAACAGAAACCTTCTGTGGGGTTTCTGATCGTTCTGGTGAACGATCAGAAAGAGAACAGAAGGGTTTAGGTAGAAGACCCTGATCAGTCTACGGACCGATCAGGGCATGCCCGGACCGATCATGCAGGAGCCTGATCGGTCAGGCTCTAGCCTGATCGGTCAGCTTGACCTATCAGGCCTCAAGCTTGATCGGTCAAGTGACAGATCAGGGTTGGTCTGAAATCCTGGCCGACTTCCAGTAAGGTCTGGTCTTCTTTATGATCGGTCGGTGGACCGATCCCTGTTCTCTGATCGGTCAAGGTGATCGATCAGAGCTTCACTGGAGCCTGATCGATCAGGCCCTTCACTGATCGGTCGGGTGACCGATCACTTTAATTTGAATCGTTGTCAGACTTCCTAATCACTTCTGATTTCACTCTGATTTCCTTCTGATACCTGCTGATACGCTTTGATTTGCTGTACTAATCCTTCTGATGAGTGTGCAGGTGATACAGAGATGACACAAACCAAGAAGGAGGGTCAATTGGCGACTTTCGCTTCGGGCAGGTTTGTCTGTTTTCTATTCATAGGATTCAACGGCTTCTGGCGCGGGCTGGCGACTGTCTGGCGAGCTGCCGACTGACCTAAGGCTCAGCTAAATAGGTCTTCAATGGACTGAGCACCCAGTGGAGGTCAGTGGGTCAGTGGTGACGGAGCCATAGCTCAGTGGGTGCAGACGTGCCTGGTGATGAGCAAAGACGAGGCTTAAGAGAAGGCTAGCGAAGAAGAGACTGTAACCATGAAGAAGTTTTGAATCGATCAGAAACCAAGCAGACATAACGAGGACGAAGAGCTGAGTGAAGGTTCTTGCGTTAGGGTTGTGCTGTGTTGTGCTCTGTGAAGTTTTCTCTTCTTTGTGCTTTCTGTGCTCGCGCTCTGTAAGCTTTCTCTCGTGTCTCTGTGCTTTGTTTGATATTCTTCTGAGACTGCCTGTGGAGAGGTTTCTCCATCGAGAAGGAGATTGTTTTATCCGGATTTCCGGGGCTTGATCTGCCGACGATCAAGGGATCGCCCACCTCACGGGCACGCCAAGGAGTAGGGGCAAGTTATCCCCGAACCTTATAAATCCCTCTGTTAGAGTTTGTTTTCCTTCTGTGATATTTTTCTTTCTGTCTGAAAGATCAAAGAAGCCAAGTTTTTAAGTGTCTGACTATTCACACCCCCCCCTCTCTAGCCATCCAAGGTTCAACAAGTGGTATCAGAGCCTGGGGCTCTTTCCAACGGTTTAACACCTGAGAGCAAAGAAGGATGGCTATGAGGGAAGGCTTCAGCACCAACAGACCTCCATTTTTCGATGGAGCCGATTTTCCAATATTGGAGATCACGAATGGAGTATTACCTGAAAACCGACATCGGGGTATGGTTTTCAGTTAAGGAGGGATTCACCCATCCAAAAGATGCTGAGGGCAAAGAGCTTGACTCATCCAGATGGTCTGCCGAACAAACCAGGAAGGGAGAAGTTGATGCTAAGGCTGTGGTCACCCAACACTGTGGGATGACCAAGGAGCAACTGATGAAGGTTGGTCCCTTCACCAGTGCTAAGGATCTATGGAACAAACTTATTGAGCTCCATGAAGGAACCAGAGATTCCCGAATAGCAAAGAGGGATCTCTTCCTCAATCAACTTCAAAACCTCACCATGAAGGAGTCTGAAACGGTAAGTGAACTTCATAGTAAATTCAAGGAGATACTTAATGGTTTGCATTCCATCGATGAGAAGGTCAAGAATCGCGATCTTGTAAGGTACGTACTCAAATCCTTTCCTAGGAATGCCTTGTGGTCATCCATGGTGAATGCCTACAAGGTATTCAAGGACTTGTCCATTGTTAAATTAGATGACTTCTTTTGTGAAATGGAATTACACGAGATCGCTAACAAAGGCCCACAGGAGAAGGGTATTGCTCTTGTGGCAGCCGGCAGGGGACAATGCAAAGAAGAAGAAAGAAAAGAAGAAGAAGGAGGACTCATCTTTTTCATCCGAATCCGAGGAGGATGGAAGCGAGTCTTCATCATCTGAGATGGCTAACTTTGTGAGAAGGATGATGAGGAAGAGCCGGCGCTACAAAGGAAAGGTAACACTAGTGAGGGGGAGCATCTATCAACTTGGTTTGTTGATAGTGGGTGCTCCAAACACATGACCGGGGATAGATCATTATTTACTACCCTACAAAGCAAAAGTAGAGGTAATGTATCATTTGGTTATAATGATAGTCTTAAGGTTGTAGGAATAGGAGACATTCAAATATCCGAATGTCTTAGGATCAAAAATGTCCTTCTAGTCAAGGGGATGACTTTCAATCTCCTAAATATCAGTCAATTGTGTGATGCGGGATACACAATTGAATTCCACCCAAGTCAATGTCTAGTTTAACATAATGACACACATGACACGGTACTAGTAGGCACAAGAATAGACAATATTTATCAAGTTTCTTTTAAAAGTGTTATTAATGCTTCTATTAAGTGTTTCATGTCCAAACAAGAAAAGTCTTGGCTTTGGCAGCGGAGGTTGGCTCATGTGAACATGAAGAATATCCGAAAATTGGCCAACAAAGGACTTGTACGAGGCTTACCAAGCATCAAATATGAAAAGGAAAAGTTATGTGATGTATGTCAAATGGGTAAGCAAACAAAAGCTTCTCACAAAGGTAAAAGCGTTGTAAGTACATCCACCGCTTTAGATTTATTACATATGGATTTGTTTGATTGTAGTACTATAATCTCATTGAATGGTAGTAGGTATTGCTTTGTAATCATTGATGACTATACTAGATATACTTGGACTTATTTTCTAAAACATAAGGATCAAACCTTAGATATTTTTATTTCTTTTTGTAAAAGAATTGAAAATGAAAAATCTACAACAATTAAAACTATTAGGAGTGATCATGGAGGAGAATTTCAAAATCATAGGTTTTTAGAGTTTTGTCAAGAAAAAGGATATAGACATGAGTTCTCTACTCCTAGAGCACCACAACAAAATGGTATTGTAGAGAGGAAGAACCGAGTCTTACAAGAGGCTGCACGAAGTATGCTTAATGAGTACTCTTCACCGAGCTACTTGTAGGCTGAAGCTGTAAACACAGCTTGCTATGTGCAAAACCGAGTCCTCATTCATAGGAAGACTCCACACGAACTTTGGTTTGGAAAACCACCTACAGTTAAACATCTCGGGTGTTTGGGTGTAAGTTGTTCATTCTAAACACCAAGGATCATCTTGGGAAGTTCACAGCGAAAGCTGATGAAGGGATACTGGTCGAGTATTCCCTTGCCAGCAAAGCTTACCGAGTTTACAATAAGAAATCTAGGTTAGTTGAAGAATCTTCTAATGTTGTATTTGAGGAGATTCCAAAAGCAATTGATTAATCAGAAGATATAGAGGGAGTTCAATTGGAACTTAGGAAGTTAGGATTGAATGAAGGTCCAAGTGTTGGAAATGTTGCGGATGAATTTAATGATGGTGAGCCTAGACGACATGAAGCTCAGCCGGACCCTGAGCCTGAGCCTGTGTCTAGTGAAACCATCCAGGAAGCACCTCCAACACCAAGGCAAACTAGGTTAGCCTCTAGTCATCCCCAAGACCAAATTGTTGGAGATATACCTCATGGGGTTAGAACTAGATAATTCTTTAGGAATGAGGCTAATGAGGTTGCCTTGATCTCTGAAATTGAACATAGAATAGTTGACGAGGCATTGCATGATCCTGATTGGATTATCGCTATGCAAGATGAGTTAGGTCAATTTGAGAGAAGCCAAGTTTGGGATTTAGTTCCTAGACCTAAGAAGACCACAATTATTGGAACTAAATAGGTCTTCAAAAATAAATTGAACCATAAGGGAGAAATCGTAAGAAACAAGACACGCTTAATAGCCAAGGGCTATAGTCAAGTTGAAAGTCTTGATTATGATGAGACTTATGCTCCCGTGGTACGATTAGAATCCATTCGATTGATGCTTGCATTTGCAGCACATAGAGGTTTCAAACTCTATCAAATGGATGTTAAATCGGCCTTCTTAAATGGTTTTATTAGAAAAGAGGTCTATGTTGAACAACCACCGGGGTTTGAAAATTCCGAATTTCCAAATCACGTGTTTAAGCTCAAGAAGGCTCTTTATGGGCTTAAACAAGCACCTCGGGCTTGGTATTAGCGGTTGTCAACATTCCTAATTGAGAAAGGCTTCGTTAGAGGACAAATAGACCCTACACTATTTCTACGTAGAGATGGTGATAATATATTTGTAGCCCAAATATATATCGATGACATAATTTGTGGCTCCAACAACAAGGGTTATTTGAATGAGTTTATTGGACACATGGAGAGTGAGTTTGAGATGAGTCTAGTGGGAGAATTAACTTTCTTCCTTGAACTTGAAATCAAACAAACTCGGGACGGAATCCATGTGCATCAATCTAAATATACTCAAGAGATGGTCAAAAAATTCAACATGAGTGATTCTTAGAAGGTAACCACTCCCATGGCGACTAACACGAGATTAGATAATGATGAGAGTGGGAAGCCCGTTGACTTAACCCAATATAGGAGTATGATAGGTAGTTTGTTATACCTCACAGTTAGTCGCTCGGATATCCTTTTTGCTGTGGGTATGTGCACTAGATACCAAGTCTATGCCAAGGAATCTCATTTAATTGTGTTTAAGAGACTTCTGAGATACCTTAAGGGTACAATTGGAGTCGGTCTACCCGTACAGAGTCGTTTGATTTAATAGGCTATACCGATTCCGACTATGCTAGGTGCAAGTTGGATCGAAAAAGCACAAGTGGGGATTGCCAATTTTTAGAGTCATCCTTAGTGAGTTGGTCAAATCGGAAGCAACATTGTGTTACTCTCTCCACGACCGAGGCGGAGTATATCGCCATGGGAGAGAGTGTAATACAATTGTTGTGGATGATACACACTTTAGAGGACTATGGATTGTCTTACAAGGGTGTGCAAGTGTTGTGTGACAACATAAGCACCATAAACCTTACAAAAAATCCAGTCCACCATTCAAGGACCAAACACATTGAAGTGCGTCACCACTTCATTAGGGATCATGTTGCTAGAGGAGATATTGTACTCTCACATGTGGAGTCAAAATCGAATCTAGCAGACATTTTCACTAAACAACTCCCCGAAAATGAATTTAGTTTCTTAAGGAGGGAATTGGGAATGTGTCGTGCTCAATAGGATTGTAAAAACCCTTCATGATCATTTCGAATTGTTGGCCAACTTGGGGACATCTCACAAAAACTATAAGGTTTAACAAAATATTTTTGTTTGCTAGAAATGGGGTGAGATGTTAGGATCAACCAAATTTCTCAAAATGTATCATACATCCCTTGAGTAATGAGGTTGAAGAGACAAAAATCATTAATTTGACCAAGTATGGGGAAAACCAATGCATAATATATGTGTATTTGGTTCCAAGAACATACTTGGACATTCCAATCAATTAAAATTGATTGGAGCATTATTTGTTGATACAAATTAGGTTGAAATTTGAAGGTCAAAGTAATTAAATCTGAGTTTCAGATTAAATTTCATATTTCAGATCAAATTTGAGTAAGGACACAACCTTCTCTTGATTGCAAATGTAAAGAAATACAATTTTTGGATAAGGGAACCCTTTTAGGATCAAAAGGGATTAAATCGGATTGTATTAGGGTTTAGGAGTGTTTGAGAGTTGAAATAAACTTATTTCTGAAACATAGCAGAGTTTCAGAAATCTTGTTTCTGAAATCTGATCGGTTTGTGAACCGATCAGGATTCTATGTATCGAACAGCATGTACCAAGAAACCTTCTGTATCGAACTTGATCGGTCCAACGATCGATCGGGACTCACACTGATCGGTCAGGCAGAATGATCAGGATCATTTGATCGAAATCCTGATCCAGAATCCTGATGAACCAAACTTGATCGGTCCACCGACCGATCAGGATGTTCCTGATCGGTCAAGCAGACCGATCAGGGCTGCCTCTGATCGGTCAGCAGACTGATCAGGTGTGTATAATCTCAGGGGTCCTTCTGATCATCTCCTGATCGGTCCATGACCGATCAGGGACCCTCCTTTAATCCCTAAACCCTCCTGATCGGTCAAGAAGACCGATCAGGGATTCTTCTGATCGGTCTGGTGACCGATCAAGAACCTTCTGATCAGTCACGATGACCGATCAGATCGATCGGGCGCGGTCCAAAAAGCGTTCTGATCGATCAGCCGTCCGATCACCCCTCATTAAAATTGGTTGGTGATCGGTCACCAACCCTATTAAAACCCTCATTTCTTCCAACCCTAGCCACCCGAAGTCCAGCTTCCTCTTCTTCTCTGTGAGTTCTCTGTTCGCGAGCTCTTGTCTCTGCATGTTTTTCTCCTACGCAAGCTTCTGAGTTCCTTTCTCTTGCGCAAGTTCCAGCGAGCAACTTGTGTGTTCTTCTCAAACAACCTAACCAACTTCATGGCTCCCAAGTAAGATGTTCTTGTGGTTTTGTTTTTCCTTCCTATTTGTTTTATACCTTTTGATTTTGGGGAACTAATCAATATGTTTCATCTTGTGTCGTGCCCTTAAACCTACCTATGTTGGTTATGCCGTGACCTGCCGTGACCTTCCAAACCATTTTTGTGCCGTGAACTTCACTTGATCAAATCAATGTTTGTGTCATGACCTATTTCTAATCTTTAGGAAATCTTCCAAGGGGAAGGCCCCTGCTGAGGGAACCTCGAAGTCCAAAGCCCTTCATCATCCTCCAGACCTCAACCCTCTACTAATCCGAGATTTCCTAGTAAATACTTCGAAGAAGCCTTTCAAAATTCTACCTTTAAACTTCTTCCTTGTCGATCATTGGACAAGTCTTTTGTCAATAACTACTGTCCCTCCGTAAGACAAATCATTGAGTTTTACAATCTTGAAACCCTTGTTTTTATGGAACGAAACATAAACATTGATCTGGTCTCTGAATTTTATAATAATCTGCAACCGAATGGAGTGGGAGGAAGTATGGGGTGTAAGACTAGGGTAGCCAAGACGAACCTAGACTTCAATTATCAACTATTTTCTTAGTATCTTGGCTGTCGTAGATCACCAAATCTCTATCCGATCTACCCTACTCTTCCGGATCCTTTACCACTTCCGTTCGAAGGTGTCACTTAGACTCTATTTATGAGTATTTTTTCGGACAGCCCAGACCTGGTGGGCTTGATGAGCTTGCTGCTAGTGAGTTTCCCACCTTTGCTGCCCTACGTCTCTCTGCCTCTGACTATGTTTTGTTCAAGATCATTACAAATTGCATCCTACCCATCACTTCAAAACCCCTCGCTGAAATTCATCCCTATCACTGCCTGTTGCTATATGGGATGCATCGACATCTTGACTTTGATATCTTGGCGAGTGTTTTCAGTTCTATTGTCTTCTATAGTGAGTCCACCCGTCGTACAGTCTATATGCCTTTTGGCCACATCATCACTGACTGGCTCGAGTCAGTCGGTATTGATGTGTCGAAAGGCAGGACTGTGCCGATGGTTGGGCAAGATTGCAAACTTAGGAAACGCGCGTTTTCCAAGTCTAGCATCATTGTCGATCATCAGGGGATTAGGTGAAAGGATGGGAGGGGTCTCGGGCAGCTTCCACGGGCGCCACATGTTCAGGTACCCGCAGATCCAGCTGGACATCAGGGTGCGCCCGCTGCAACGGAGGACGACTACGTGGCGGAGCCAGATCTCAGATGGTAGATCGTCGAGCTCAAGCAGACGATCAACCACATATTTCACATGTTGGAGCTCGGGCAGCAGGAGTTTCGGTCTGAGATCCGATCCGAGATTTCTGGGATACGTGCCGATCAGAGGGAGATGTTTGCTGAGTGGCGCGCTTGGATGGCTGGTCATCAGCCACAGCAGACATTTCCTGGCTTTCCGCCATCCAACAGCACTGCTCCAGGGAGCTTCTTACCTATTAATGACACTGCATTCGATCCGATGCAGTTTGACCCCCCCCCCTTCCCATGATCCTGCTGATCAGGATTGATATCCTGTGTTGTCTTTTGACTCATGACTGTTGCTTGATGTTCAGTTATTGGTTGCATTCTCTGTTTACTCTATCGACATATGATGCATATGTGTGATTGCCTTGATATATTTATTTCATATGTTTTCATATGCTTTTCACTTATTATCTCTTGTTTGTTTTCGGAGAGACCCTTGGTTAAGGGGAGTTGTTTTAAACTTAATAACCAGTCTACACCCTTTTCGGTATTTGACAAAGGGGGAGAGATTGGTTAGTTAAGTTTAGGGTTATTACGAATATAACTATTGTAGGGGGAGGACTCTGATTCCCTTGCATTAGTGAAATTTGACTTCAATTGATTTCTAATACCTACAAAAAGGGGGAGATTGTTGATGTAGTCTGACCTGATTGTTGTTTTGGTGTTGACACTGATTTAAGTTTAGTTGAGTAAGATAAGTTCGGATTAAGTCCTGGTCGGGGACTAGGCGAAGGAAATCCCGGTGACTGAAGTCGGGTCCTAGTGAGTGAAGATAGGTGAAAGAAAACCCCGACGAGTGAAGTCGGGTCCTGGTGAGTGAAGCCGGGTGACGGAAACCCCGGTGAGTGAAGCCGGGTCCTGGTGAGTGAAGCCGGGTGGGTGACGGAAATCCCGATGAGTGAAGTCGGGTCCTGGTGAGTGAAGCCG
>JAGFNQ010005394.1:0-69622 GCA_024364735.1 Boesenbergia rotunda | reverse complement strand
AACTCAAGAAGCAAATAGAGTGGCTCCCACGGGCATAGCTGAGATAGTAAGGGGTTGGTAAATTGCCACTAACAGTCTTGGGTTCGAGCCACGAGGTTGGTGAGACGTAAATCCCTACACCCTGTGTAAAAAGTCTTTTCCCCTAACTCCTTGCCTTCTCAGTCATCGTGGTTTACCTCCTCCGTCTTGCTCCTGGGGCGGGCTGGCAAGGGCACTGGGGGTGAGCGTTTCGCCTTTTTGCCACCAAGAAGCAAATAGAGTGGAGTCAAGGTAAGCAGCTAATAAATATATGATAATAAAAATTATGCACGAAGATAAAAAAATTATAGAGAAACAAGAAGGAACTACTCACCTCGATTTGTAGATCGTCCTAATCGTCTTCAAGTCAAAAGGTATATTTCAAACTCTAATCCTACATGAACATGATGCGAAGCAAAACTAAGTTACTAGAATATCCTAATAATAGAGTCAAATCGGTTTATTCACCTATTGATTATTTGATAATTAATCACTATTAATCAAATTATAAATTAATCAATCAATCTATATAATTCATGAATTATGATCCGATTAATTAGGTATTTCAATTAATCATATTAATCAATTACTTACCTTAATATATTATTAATCAAACCTTATTTAACTACTATGTTATTCAAATTAATCATCTTGATTAATCCTTATAAATCAATTAATTTACTAAACACATTTAATTAATTCATTAATTACATTAATCATCTGATTATTTGATAACAATTGATTAAACTAATTAATTAAACTAACCATTTAATTATCAACCTAATTAATCCAACTTGTAAATTAGTGGTCTTCAACTTAATCGTTTAATCAATTCAAACATCAATTAATAAACTTATTAATTAATTAATATTACAACTAATTAATTAATTTGTTAACACATCGGTTAACCAATTAATCAATCTATAAAATTTATTCGTTAAACAATTAATCAATTAGGATATAAAGTTATTACTACAAGACAACCAATTAATTACTAAATACATCGTTAATCAACCTAATAATAAATCAAAAATTTAACCCTAGATTAATTCATCAATTAATCAACTTAAGATTAAATAAATCCATTTTAGCAAACTTGTTAATTAACCATTAGCAAAGTTTTACAATTAATTCAATTATTCCATACATACCTAATTCCCATTAAATCAATTAAATCATTAACTTTATCAATTAATAAATCTATTATTAACTAATCAATTGATTAATTAAATTTGTTAATCAATGAAAACAGTAACAGTAAAAAAAATCTAATTAGGTTTAAATGTTACCAGTTCTCATTCTCCTTCTTCGGCAGTGGCTCATGACAATCCGACGATTGACAGTGGCACGAGTAGTCAGCGTTGACCCGATCAAGTAACTTTGGGCTGTAGGCAGCGGTCGCGACCCTAGCGGTAGCAGCGACAACATGGTGGGGTGCAACATCCTAACTGTGGCAACGACGGTGGCTGATCTGGCGTTTGCTTGGGTTGGCAGAGGGCTAGAGACATTGGTGACAACGTCGGGTGGGAAGAAAGTCCCTTCACCGGTGCAAGGCGGTGACGTTGGGAGTCTACGGCCATCAATAAGGGTGGAGGCTGTTGTTGGTTGGCAAGGAAGCGGCGGTGGGCAAGCGCACAACTCGTGAGTGAATAGTGCCTCGAGCGAGGCAGGGAACGACGATGGTTAATTAAACTTAGTGTTTAATAAACAAAAACCTAACTATATCTCAATCAACTCCTCATTTAAATAGGATATTCTAAACAGACTTTTCTTCTATCCATTTTATCCCCTTAAAATATCCATAAACTCAACTAAAATTCAGAAAAAATTCCAAAAAATTTGATTAATTCATATAAACCTATCCTCTCTTAATTTTCTCCAAAATAAATTTATTTGCCTAAATAAAATTTAATTATGTCAAATTTTAATCATTTTAGTCCTTATATATATTTTTGGTATATTACAAAGGGTACAAGTGCAAAAATCTCAGCGGACACTTGCTGTCACAATTTTGTCCTCCCACTGCTCGCTGCTGCAGGTGGAGTTGCAACACCAGCAGCTGTGAGCACTCCTGCTGATCTCTCTCTGCTGGAGCTCCTCTGATCGGTGGTGAGGCGATGACCGTAGAAGGTTGTGCTACGTGTTCCACACCGGGAGGGGAGGCTAATTGGAGCTGCTGTCGGCCACTGCTAGCCCCTGGGTAGTGATCATTGGGGCTGTTTCGGTTTGTTTGCTGGATGGCCGGAGCTCTGATGGATTGCCGGAGCTTCGATGTGCACACACGGGCTACGAGGAAGACTGGGGATGCACGTAACAATGGAGGGACAATCCAAATTTCAAATTTGAACTTCAGACTCCAAAAGGGCCGGCACATAGAGGCCAAGCCAGCGGGCTTGAAGGAAGCGGATCGGGCTGACCATTCTGGGCTGGAGTGCTAATCTATTTGGATCTTAGGCTGCACCTGGGATCGAAAATGTGATAGCTTCCGGATTTGATTGGGCTTGGCTGTGGATTAAGCCCAGAGGAGTCGGGCTGCCAAGGAGCAGGCTGCTCTCCCCTTGGAGGGCTGGTTGACAGGCTGGGCCCATTAGCTGACGAATCACAGACTGGGCCACCTATTTTGTGTTGGATCTGGAGGCGCTACTACTCATGAAGACTTCACACAAGACCGACTCTGCTTACTTCACTTATATGAGTGGTCGAGTATGTATGTAGCGGTTAGGGTGCCTTAGCCGCGTGGGATGGATGGTGGTGTTGTATGAACTTGATTCGGCTTAGCTAAATCCTGGTTATGCATTTTTATTGGATATAATACATTTGCCTTATCCAAAAAAGACAAGGTGTATGCCTTTTATACTAAGGAATTTTATTTCTAGCTAAAACATTATTCTGTTGAAACTTTTGGCATGTAAAATAGCTCTTTAGTTTTTTAGCTTTGACATGTTGAAGCTTAATTATTTTGCTATTTGCAAGAATCATCATAAAACAAACAATGATGTTGTATTCTTCTCTTACTTTGCAGTAATAATGACAATGATCAGCAATTTTCTGTAGTTATTTAATTGGTTCTGGGAGATGTTATATATTGCAAGATCACTATTACTAGTTGATTCTCATCTTTCTTTTTTTGTGAAGAGTCTAATACAAAGATGTTGTGTGTAGTATGTAATGCCCTTTGCATGTATGCTTTATCAAAATACTTATTCCACTTTTTATAGTTAAGAGTTGGTGAAACAATGACCAACATCTTATGATTATTGTGTTGACTGACATTTGGATGATTGTGAACACTTGAGTGTCCTATACTTAGTTGTTTGTCCTTATTTTATTCTATGTAATATTCATGCAGTCTCATTGTTATCCATGTCATTTATTACTATTTATACTTATACTTTATGCTAGTGATACTATACTGTAGCATAGGTGTAAAAGGTTGAACTAGGTTACAGGCTCAACATTTGTAATCATGACTGTATAATAGCAATAACATACCCTAGTGCAAGATACCAAGCATCCCACTAGACCCGTGTCGGTTATTGAGGCTCATGCCTATACGTTAATAAGACTATATCGTAATGTAGGATATCGAGTATCCTACTAGACTTTTGTTGATGTTTAGGCTCATGCCTATACGTTAGTAAGATCATACCATAGGATAGGATATTGAGTATCCTACTAAACCCTTGTTTGTTATTTAGTCTCGTACCTATGCGTTAGTAAGGTTAGACCGTAGTATAACTTGTAGAGCATTATCCTTGGATGGATGGTTAGTGCTTATTTATCTGTAGTTTGGTTTGTACACTTGTATAACACGACTACCCATGAGACGTCAATGGTAGCGAGTTCGAGTGCACTAGATAGCTACATATATACCCTGTCTGTGCTATTGGTTCGTAGGCTTGTATGACACGACTGCCCACGAGGCATTCGTGGTAACGAGTTCGTGTGCAGTAAGTAGCTAGATAGCTACATATATACCTGGTCTACCCACGAGATTATCCGTGGTAGTGAATTCGCATTTCGCTTGTAGTCAGGAATTGTTTTAAGCTATTTATGTATTTGTTCATGCAGGGTTTAGATGTATTGTAGGAACACCAGATTTTTTGGTTATTCCTGATTGAGCAGATTAGTAGATGGTTATGTAGTCGTTTATGCTTTTATTAGCAATTGTTTGTATTGACGTTATTAACTTTGTAATAAGTATTTAACCTTTCCTTTAATCTCATTACACTTAGTATCTATCATGCACTATCTTTCTTATACCCGCTATGTCGTTGTACTAACTACCCATTGTTTTTCCTTTATTTCCAGGTTAACAGGTAAAGGAAGTGTCGTGTCGCTCAGAGGTTCTGGCTGCCAATCCCACTCTATTGAGTTGTTTGTTTTAATTTATACTACTTCTGTTTACCGTTTTCTCCCTATTTCAAACTTTGAGGTTTTGTTATAATAGTGTAATTGTTAACTTGTTTAGTTTAGTATGATCATATGTACATGCATATATACACGTATTGGTATTTAAAAAGTGATCGGGTTTTTATATTGCATTAATGTTTGTGTTGGTTTTAATTGGTTTGATACCAATTAGTTCATGTATTGTCACTAGGGGGTACCATCCGATTTGGCAGGCACATATACCCTCGAGGGATGACACCCTCTCTAATCCTTCCGACGACCCCAAACTACGATAAGCTTCCTTGTCGGAGTTCTTTGACAAGTCAATGTGGCCGGATTAGAGGTCGCAAGGGCAGCAAGGTGCCCCCAAGTGTCAAACTACCGGCCCTAGCACATTGCCTTCGTGCTGGAGACGTCAGCTGCTGCGGCCTCCTACCACAGCATCCCATAGTCCAGCAAGTTCTTAGGTAGTGGATCCAAGCTAAAACCCGAAATCCGAACAAATCCTTAAGCTTCATCCCGATATGGTCAGTCCTGTTAAATACAGTAAATTGTAAACTATGTTCCAAAAAATTTCCGGAGACTTATATGGTTTCCGGATCCCAAGGTTGAGGTTTAGGGGGGGCGAAAGGGGGTAAAACTTGAAAATTAAGGCTGAGATGGAGATTAACCGAGATACGAGGGGTTTAGTGCAAAAACCTACCTCACATAAAATCCCAACCTTTATCTTCTCTTCTTGCTTCCTCTGCTTGATCGAACCCGATCTCTCCCTCTCGGCTTCTCCCCACCTCGTGACGCGCTTTTCCCCTGTTCTCTCCGATCGCCACTACGATCCATGACGATCTTCCCAAGCGATCCACACTTCGTGAGCTCGGGGAGGTGAGCATCTACGTGCGGTGGAGATCAGGATCTTCCCCTTGCAAGAACCATCTCGGACGGTCGACACTGCACTCTACCTCAACCAGTGCTACACACCCATGGAGTCAGTCTTCATCCCTTAATTCCGACTAAGGGAAGGTAGGTCACGTTTTCCATTTTGGGATTTTCTGTTGATCGTCGTGCACAGCGGTGACTGATCGTTGTACTTCATTTGGTTCGAGTGACGGCCCCTGATCCCTAGCGAGTGAGCGTGTCGTTGAGCTCCTAGGGTGAACTTGGACACGTACCACTGAGATATGTTCCTCAATCACTGATCACTCGAGATCAGAGTAGGGGAGCCTAACGGGCATCAACTGAGGTAAGATTTGGTGTTGCTAGCTTTGATCTTAGATGATTCTATATGGCAATTGCATAGATTTGTGATATGATCTGTAGTTGTTTTTGAATTGGAATTGTGGGTGATCCCTTGGTTTTATTGATTGGTGGTTGGATTGTTATTGAGGAGGGATTGGAAGTAGGATTGGTTTTATTTTGGCACAGTGTTGAAATGTCCACTTATGAAATTAGGTTTTGTTAGTTTTAGTATTGGGTTAAATGTTGGCTTAGTGCTATAATCTGATCTCCTCCACCGTGAGCATAATTTTCTGATGAAGCATGCTGTAAAGGTTGTGTATGGGTTGGTTTGTGAAGGTGTGATCTTGATTCCCCCTAACATAAGCTGTCGTAAGCTTCCTCTTGTTTAGGTTTTGTTTTAGGGTTTGCACCTTGTGATCTCCTTACCCTGTTGAGTAGATTGTATCTAGGTTTGGGATCTGATTTGTGGGTTGGATTGGTGGAGATGATATGGAAAATTAATCCTAATTTCGATAATTTGGTTTAAGTAGGGATAAATCATTCAATAAGGGCTAATAAAAGAATAAGATTAATTAAGACGATCCTAATTAGTTAAGATAGTCTATTTAGCTAATTATTATATATTATTGAAGCTAAGCATTATGCTCTTGATACAGGGTATTAAATTATTTTACTGTGGATTATCGGACAGGGGATCTCTATGTATACGGACTCCTACATTGAGGCGGATAATTTTTGCTTAATTCTTTAATTTCAATTTATC
This sequence comes from Boesenbergia rotunda, assembly GCA_024364735.1. Lineage (NCBI taxonomy): Eukaryota > Viridiplantae > Streptophyta > Magnoliopsida > Zingiberales > Zingiberaceae > Boesenbergia > Boesenbergia rotunda. The sequence continues at coordinate 63,216 of JAGFNQ010005394.1, read as the reverse complement.
TTTATGCATGGTTGCTTATGTTTGTTGCAGTAGGTTTTATTACCTTATATTTGCTACCATTGTTATCTCGCTTGATACTTGTTGTTTGATCATTGAGATTATCTAATTCCTATCTATACAGTCTCGTTATTTGACATCTGATTCAGTATAACATTTATGTGAGCATGTGTACGTAGATATAGTAGCATGTCCCTTTATATCAGCATTAATTGATTCTAGTTATACTTACATGTGTATCTAGATGTATGATAGTTAAGTTATGATACATGTGTTCGACCTATGCATGTTAGGTTGAGTTATGTATGATGACCTGGTGGGTGTTTACATGTGTTAGAGTCATGCACCATCCCTGCATTGTTACATGCTGGCGATCATCGGCTCCCTTGTGGTCAAAGCCCGTCGCCCATTACATGATTCTGCACACATACCCACTCATGGGTTAGTGGTTATCGTTGAGTGTGTGTAGTTGTTCTGTACTACTCCGCTCGGCCACTCATGGGTAGTGGTTCCGGAACGTGGTAGCAGGCAAGGGTCCCTCCTCTTTCTAGTGATCTGAAGAGATGAAAGAGATATCTCCCCTATTTGTATATCAGGCAAAGCAATAGCTCCACCAGCATTCTGTCTACTCGGTCACTCATGAGCAGTGATGGCAGAGTGTGTACAGTGTCACAGCCTTATCCACTCGGTCGACACATGTGACATGTCTCGGTGGCTTGACTGATGTCAGGGGTGACCATGTCATTGCATAATGTGCATATGATACATTGTGTATATTATGCTTGCTGCATTTGTTTGTTGCATATATTTGATATGCATATACAGGAGATATTATGTATTTGGTTCGATGACCCTGCACCTGCTCGTATGATACGAGCCTTATATGATCCAGGATAGACTGATTCTGGTTTGCACATTCATTCAGTACTTCTGTTATGCATATTCTGATATTTCCTTGAAACTGTATCTTGTTGTTTCTTTATAGCTTGTATAGCTATTTATATTGTCATACATCTCTTTCTCTATACCCGTCGAGTCCATTTGGACTCACCACCCGTTATCCAGGTTTTGTTTTCAAATTGATTGGTCGCCAGGGGAGCCCCGTTGCCAGTTCCAGGACCCGAAGACTCCGGCTTTAGATTTTCCGTGTTGTTTACGTTTTTTATTATAGCATATTTCTTACACTGTATTTGTTTTTTACGTCGTCGACTTGTAATGTGTTGTATTGATACGTGGTTTGTATTTTTGAGTCCTCTGTTGAACTTTATGCGATGTTTTGCTGCGCACCTGCCCGAAAGGCAGATCAAGCAAGTCCTATAAGATTTCAATGCTATAGAAGCATTTCGTTTATATGCTTCGGCTGGGATTGACCGTTATATCTTTATTTGAGGTCAGAAGCCATATATATTGCGTGGGTGTTTATAGTAATGTTCCAAATTGTCCGTCGTATAGGGAAGATGTTGTCCGATTGTATATTGGACTAACGGCTCCTCTCCGAGGGCGTGACAATTTATTTTGGTATCAAAGTCAGGCTTCCGATGTCTGTTTATGTTTTGTGGAATTTTAGGAATTTACTTGATACCAATTTATTTTGGTATCAGAGCTCGGTTTACGAGTCTTCTCGGAGTTGTACGAAGTTTACCTGATACCAAATTTAGTTGATATCAGAGCTCGAGTTTGATGAGATCTACCCGAGTACATTTCAGATCTTCGGAATCGTTTTCTCGATGTGATTTGTACTTTGGGACTTGGAGGCAACGGGATATCTCCAGGCAACAAGTGTGAAAATTGGTACGATTAGTAGACTTGTACCATTAGTGACATTTGGGTAACACTGTAACAGGTATGACTCGTGGTGGACTTGCTCCCGCATCGAGACGTAGTCCAAGGCGACCACGTAAGTGGACTGTTGGGTCTCAGGCAACAGGGTCTTCAAAGAGACCGACTGAAACAGGGCCTGTTAGTCGAGGACGGACTCCCCTAAGTGTTCCGAGGGCCCCATCTCCATTTTTATCCGCGATTCCTACTCTTCCGCCAGCGATATCTACCCTAATTATTTCCACAGTACCGACATCGGTATCTACAGTTGTGTATCCAGCTGCACTACCAGTGGTACCTACATCTGTATATCCAGTCGTACCACCAGCAGTATATACCTTCACATATCCAGCAATACCTCCAGTAGTACCTACACCGGTACCTCTGGCAGCACCTACATGTGCATATCCAACAGTACCACCAGCGGTACCGACTACGATGTATTCTGCGGTACCACCAGTAGTACCTGCCCCAGTATTTCACACAGCTCCACCAGTAGCATTTGCTCCGGGATTTCCCACGGCTCCGTCTGTAGTACCTACTCCGATATATGTTGTAGCTCCACTGGCAGATCATATCGTTTCTACGGACTAGGTCAGGGCCAGAGCACGGATTCCAACATTAGCTGAGTCGGTTAAAGGCTGATTTATACTATTCCATGGAGGATCAAATCCGCGGGTTGCTCGTTCTTGGATCGAGATCCTGGAGGATACATTTTATTATATGGCATGTACGGATTGGGAGAAGGCAACACTGGCTGCCTACCATTTGCGTGATGAGGCGGTTACCTGGTGGGTCACGCAGCCACAGTCATTGGTGAGCAGCACATCACATGGGCAGCTTTCCGCGAGGTATTAGAGAGTCAGTATTTTCCGGTTGCATATCAAATGGCTCGGCGTCAGGAATTTCTGGGTCTCCAGTAGGGAAACCGTACTGTCATGGAGTATAATGCAGAATTCAACCAGTTGGCCGAATTTTGCCATAGTTAGTCGCAGAGGATATGCTCTAGTTTACCCAGGGACTAACTGGGTACATCCAGCTCCGTATAGCTGGTTTTAGCACGGCATCTTACCGCGAGGTGTTAGAGAGAGCCCTTCTGATTGAGATTACCCAACAGCGGGTATACGGGGATAAGAAGAAGGGAAAGGAATCAGCTCAGGATTCAGCTCAGACTCAGCCAACTCAAGCCACGGGACAGAAGCATGGCAGCCAAAGTCAGACAGCTCGGAGCACTTCTGGAGCGTCTTCCCGACCTCAAAGTCAGGACGTTCTGCAGTGGAATCCTCCCGATATTCTCAGAAGAACCAGAAGAAGAAGACGACTAGCAGCGTGCAATGTACTAGGTGTGGGTCCAGAGAGCAATCCAGGACAGATTGTCCGATAGGGCATGCAGTGTGTTTCTACTGCAAGCTTCCGAGACACATGAGCCGAGACTATGCACTAAAGGCACAGAATAAGAAGACTAGAGCTGCAGGTCAGAGTGGACATTCCGGATAGTCAGGATCTCAAAGAAGAGGATGGAAGACTCAGCCTTTTTTCGTCAGCCACAGGCCGCCCTTCCAACAGCCATTTATAGCATGCACAGATATGAGCACATCAGCACCCCAGCAGGATCGCAGTGTCTACCTCAGGACCACAACAGCAGTTTATTCCCTCGCACCAATACTATCCACATATGAACCTACAGTGTATCAGCCTTAATAGACTGTTGTAGTGTCACGTCTCAACCTCTGCCACAACCACAGCAGTATCCACCACCACCATCACCGCCAGAGACAGGACGAGTTTATGCTATTAATAGAGAAGAGGCACAGCGGGTCGATGGATCAGTCTTCCGCGGTACTATTTCTCTTTATTCCTATCCTGCAGAATTATTAGTGGATACTGATAGTTCTTATTCCTTTATATCACGAATGTTCATAAGTAGGGTTGGTAGAGCACCAACTCCTAGGTTACGGCAGTTATCTTTATCTTTACCGTCTAGAGAGACTTTGAGTATCACTCAAGAGGTCAGAGTCTGTCCATTGGACTTCGGTAGTATTATCCTCATGGTAGATTTATTGGTTCTTGAGATGGTGGAATTCAACATCATCCTTGACATAGATTGGCTGACAGCATACCATGTCACCGTTGATTGTCGGATGAGGTTGGTCACATTCTAGCCTCGGAACCAACCCTCGTGGGATTTCACCGACATCAGGGATGATGGCATATCGGTTATTTCTGCGCTTTAGGCATAGAGATTGCTATCGCAGGGCTGTTAGGGTTTCCTATTATCATTTATCAGCGTCGACGATAGCAGCAGCACCCAGCTCTCGGATGTTCCAGTGGTCCGAGAATTTTCGGACGTTTTTCCAGAGAAGCTACCGGATCTTCCTCCCAGAAGGCAAGTGGAGTTCACCATTGAGCTGATTCCGGGGACTGCGCCGGCATCCAAAGCTCCGTATCATATGGCACCAAAAGAATTGGACGAGTTGAAGGTCCGGCTCCAAGAGTTATTGGACAGAGGGTTCATCAGACCTAGCGTATCTCCTTGGGGTTCACCGGTTCTATTCGTCAAGAAGAAAGATAGTTCTTTAAGGTTATGCATCGACTACAGACAGTTGAATGCAGTAACTATCAAGAACAAGTACCCTCTGCCATGGATTAAGGATTTGTTTGATCAGCTCAGAGATAAATCAGTGTATTCTAGGATTGATCTGTGATCCGGATATCATCAGTTGAGGGTAAGAGATTTAGATGTCTAGAAGACAACGTTTCGCACTAGATATGGGCATTATGAGTTTTTGGTAATATCATTTGGGCTTACCAACGCTCCAGCAGAATTCATGGACTTAATGAACCGCGTGTTTCTAAAGTATCTAGATCAGTTTGTTATTGTATTCATTGACGATATCTTGATCAACTCACGTACCGAGAAGGAATACGCGCAGCATTTTCGCATTGTATTGGAAACTCTCAGACGGGAGTGTCTATTTGCGAAGTTCAGCAAATGCGCATTTTGGTTACCCTTAGTCAATTTTCTAGGACATGTGATTTCCAGCAGAGGTATCTCTGTGAACCCCCAGAAGATCAAGGCTGTCACCAGTTGGGAGCAGTCGAAGTCAATACAGGAGGTTCGTAGCTTCTTGGTCTTGGCTGGTTATTACAAACGATTCGCAGAGGGATTTTCTAGTATTGCTATGTCGATGACACCCTCACCAGGAAATGCGTGAAGTTCACATGGTCGAAAGCCTGCGAGACCAGCTTTCAAGAGTTGAAGCAGAGAGTAGTGTTGGCACCTGTTCTCGTACTACCATTAGGAGAGGACAGATTCGTACTTTATATTGATGCGTCCTATCAGGGATTGGGCGCAGTTCTGATGTAGCACGGACAGTAGTGTCTTCTGCTTCTCGACAGCTGAAGGAGCATGAGAAAAACTACCCTGTACATGATCTAGAGTTAGCCACTATCATTTTGCTCTTAAGATCTGGAGGCACCATCTGTACGGGATTACTTTTGAGATATTCACGGATCATAAAAGTCTCAAGTATCTGTTCACGCAGAAGGAGCTCAATCTCCGTCAAAGGAGATGGATGGAGTTCCTGAAGGACTACGATTATACCATTAGCTACCACCCTGAGAAAGCTAATGTGGTTGCAGACGCACTGAGCAGAAAATCTAGAGTGTTGGCCTGTCACCGAGTTTGGTTACCAAGATAGTTCAGAGTTTCTCAGAGTTGAGTCTAGAGGAGCAGTGTCAGACTGAGAGGGGTATTCTAGCGACCATAATTGCTCAGTCATCCATCCAGACGAGGTTCAGAGAGGACCAGGCAAGTGATCAGCATCTGGAGTTCCTCAACAGCCGAGCAGCCTCAGGGCAACAGACTGATTTTTCACAAGATAACGAGGGTGTCTTGTATTTCCATGGGAGGTTGTGCGTACCAGAGGCACATCCTGCTTTGAGGAGCTACTACAAGAGGCTCATCGCTCCCGATTTTCTATTCATCCGGGTGGCACCCGCATATATCAGAACTTGAGGCGTTTCTACTAGTAGAACGGGATGAAGAGAGACATCGCAGATTTTATAGACAATGTCTAGCATGCCAGCAGGTTAAGGCTGAGCACTAGAGACCTGCTGGGTTACTTCAGAGGATCCTCATTCCTGAGTGAAAGAGAGAGCACATTACCATGGATTTCGTGGTGGGACTGCCTAGGACCCAATGAGGTCATGATGTGATTTGGGTGATCATCGACCGATTAACCAAATTCGCGCACTTCTTAGCTATTCAAAAAACCGATTCACTGGACAAACTGGCAGAGTTATATTGCAGAGAGGTTATCATATTTACATGGCATACCATTGAGTATTATATCAGACCGGAACCTGTGTTTCACCTCACGTTTCTGGCAGAATTTGCAGAAAGACATGGGTACGGAGCTCATATTTAGTACCACCTTTCATCCGCAGACAGACGCACAGTCAGAGCGCACTATCCAGACCTTAGAGGACTTGCTGAGAGCCTGCGTTATGGATTTCGAAGGCAGTTGGGAGTACCATCTTCATCTTGTTGAGTTCGCCTACAACAACAGCTATCATGCGGCTATCTAAATGGCACCGTATGAGGCGTTGAATGGTAGGGCATATCGGACACCCACCCTCTGGGAGGAGGTTGGGGAACCCCAGCTGTTAGGACCTCAGAGAGCTCAGTATGAGGCAGAGTTAATCCGCACTATTAGACATAGGATGTCCGAGACGCAGGATCGGCAAAAGAGCTATGCTGACCAAAGACGGAGACCTCTGGAGTTCTCCGTAGGCGACCATGTATTTCTGCGAGTTTCACCCACGAAAGGGGTGAAGAGGTTCGGCCTTCGAGGTAAGCTTGCACTGCGATATATTGGCCCTTTCCAGATTCTGGAGAGGGTGGGAGCAACAACATATCACCTGGCACTTCCAGGTGTACACGATATATTCCATGTATCTATGCTGAGGATATATGTACCAGACCCTACGCATGTGCTATCGGATGTATCTGTTCCACTTCAGCTTGACGCAACATACGAGGAGGATCCAGTGTGGATTCTGGGCGATAGAGAGCGTCAGTTGAGAAACAAGATAATCCAACTGGTTAGAGTCGGATAGCAGCATCACACGAATGAGAAGGCTACTTAGGAGCTTGAGGACAGCATCCGAGCTCGCTACCCTCATCTATTCACTTGAGGTGCATCTTACAGTATGATTCAATATTCGTTACTGCATGTTCAGCTATGGGTATTTACCGTATGAGAAATAACGAAATTTGAAAACCAAATTTTTATTAGTAGGAAAAATATTAAATACGATAAATTGTAAACTATGCTGTAAAAAAATTCCGGAGACTTATAGGGTTTCCGAATCCCAAGGTTAGAGGTTTAGGGGGCGAAAGGGGGTAAAACTCGAAAATTAAGGTTGAGATGGAGCAAGGTTTTAAATTTCGACCCGTGCCGATGTTTCGGTCCCAGACCGGAACGATACGGTTTCGGTATCGTATCGTTTCGTGCCGATATGGTTTCGGTATTTTTTATTTATATATAATAATTATTAGATAAATATATATTTATTGTGTATAATTTAAAAATAAGTTGTATGTTGATTTGATATAAGTTTTCAATTATTGAACAACTTAATATTGTTAAGAAAACAATTAAATATAACTTTCTTTAAAGAAAATTGATCTATCAATAACTCGAAATAAAATTGATACATTACAATATGTTACCTAATTAATACCAAAAGGAGTGACGTGAATCAAATGAAGACATTGGTTCTTGTAGCATTCTGCTTAGATCAATTCCATAGTTCTGTAACGCCGAAATTAAATAAGCATCCCATGACATGGAATATTGATACTGATTTCTCCACATGTCCATCAGCGTATCTTGATTCATCACTGGAAGTTGGACTTGAACTGGCACCATTGAAATCGGAACGGGTACAGGCACAGGATAAGGATAAGGATAAACATATGCCTCTGAACTGTGGTATGATGGATCACCATATGATGCATCAGAATTATAATAAGAAGGCTGAGAGTATGATGAACTTCGACCAGAATCAATGTCAGCTAAACTCTGTCGCATATCACCGTAATTGTGAGCTTTCTTTTGTTTGTCATCCTTATTTCGACGTTGATATTGAATAGGTCTAGCTCCATGATCATCTTGAGTTGTATGTGTGTAATCTGCCTCACATGTCCATGGCTTCGGTGCTTGAGTAGGGGGGTCATAATTTTGACCACCAGATGCATCGCCACTATCATCACTTGCATGAGTACTTGCACTGCTATTAACTTCTCGTCGGACTACAGTATCAGAAGGTGATGATGTTTCATCACTGTCATCATGTTCTTGCTCATCAATTGCATCAAGTGGATTTTCTCTAATTCTCAATTGACCCCTTCCTGTAAAAGCAGGAGGCTTGACTTTTTCTTTCTTTTTAGTAAAAACTGCAGGAGCTTTACCTTTATCTATGATCTTTGGTTGGGTTTGGGATGTTTGAAAATGTCTTGATCGAGATCCAGAAAATCGAAATTCTTGATCAAAAGCTTCATCATAATCTTCTCCCTCCCTGATATCTCCTGTAGTTTGTATTGTTTCAATCTGTTGAGTAAGAAATTGAGATGGTCATGGTGGGTCTCCTGCTTCATCAAGTAATGGATTTTCAGCCTCAACAGCGCTCCACCAATCCATCATTGGATCATTCTCATTTTGGACAAATCCAATATCAAATGGGTCTACATCACCAGCCTCTTGTTCTTCATTTTCTTCTGTTATTGCTCTTAATTGAAGACGCATATTATAATGAACATAGACCATCTTCTCCAATCGACGATAAGAAAGACGATTTCTTACTTTTGTATGAATGAGGGAGAAAGTTGACCAATTTCTTTCACAACCACTTGAGGATGTTGTCTGTGAGAGAATTCGTACTGCAATCTTTTTCAAATTTGGAGCCGATCCTCCATATTGTAACCACCATTCAGCTGTAAGAAAAATAAGAACAAAATTAAAATAATATTTATATTTGCTGACAATAATTAATAATAATTTTTACTATATTTACCTGCATCCATTTTATATCTGCATGACACTGCAATAGGATCACTAAAAGAACCATATGCCTCTCGAAATAATCGGCTTTCATTAATAGTCTCAGCAATTGATTCTCTATTTGTTTGTAGTCTTGATATCACATGTCTGAGGGCTTGTAATAAATCATCATTTGTGCTAAGATTATAACGGTATTGATATGCCGGATTGAGATAATAACCTGCAATAATTAAACATATATAAAAATTCAATTATTAACAACAATATTAGAAATTCTTTATTAAAAAATACGTACCTGCTAAATGAATATATTTTCCCATTTGATCGTCCCATCTTGTATTGATTATATCAATGTAATGTTGATATTTGGTTGGTGATTGAAGACGTCTCTTAATTTCCTCTTTTGCTTCATGAATTAAGCGGTAAACGTTGCCCATTTGTGGCTTCCTGTCCATATCGACTTTACGTAGAACAACGTACAAAGGTTCTATTGCTAGAAGAATATCTGCAATATAATTCCAAAATCTAACAGATATAATAATTTTTTGCACCTATTTACCTTCGGCTGTGTTAGAATATCGAGAGACTTCCCAATCCTAAGAAGAGAACATGGCTTTCAATCCAACTTTTTTTTGATTCAACGATTTTAACAGGAGAAAGTGAGTGGCAAACCTAGTCGCTCCTAGTCGTAGAATCTCACCATTGATAAATTTCCTCATTAATCCATGAACCCAATGATGATTATAGAGGAATTTTGTTAAAGATTGACCTTTTTTCACTACCTTCTTCACTATATCAAGTTTACCAATATCTCCCATCATCAAATCGATACAGTGTGCTGCGCATGGTGTCCAAAATAATGTTTGATACTTTTGCTCCAATAATTCTCCAGCCCTCTTGAAGTTGGCACCATTATCTGTAATTACCTGCACTATATAATCTACACCTATCTCTTGAACTACACTATCCATCAAATGATATATGTAGGGTGCATCATGAAAATCTGTAGTTGCATCAATAGATTTATGAAATATCACCTTTCTATTGCAGTATAGTAGAAAGTTGATAATACTCATCCGTGTAGGTCCTGTCCAGCCATCACACATCAACGTAACCACATATAAGCTCCATTGCTTTTTGCATGATAGGATCTAAGTTTTTATCTCCTCCACTTGTTCATCTAAATATGAACCAGCAATTTCATATGCAGTCGGAGGCTGAATACCAAGATCAGATTTTTGGATGTTGGACACCATGCTACGGTAGTATGTATTGTTTGTTGCATTAGGAGGAATATGATTAAAATGAAAAAATTTTGCAATACTTTTACCGATTGATTTCTTCTTATCTTTTGTGTATGCATCATCAATCCTAGTCTGTTTGCTAGCTTGGTCTGGAAATGTCAGTGGATCAATATCATCAATATCAACTGCACGTCTTCGTCCCATTCCCATAGAAGAAAAAAACCAACCAAAACCACTTTGTATTGAAATACTACGAACACTTGCACTCCTTCCTAATGTCGGTGCAGTAGATAAGCCACTTCTACTAGTACCAGCTGAGTCACTTCTATGTCGCATATTTTGCTCATAGTCATATTGAGTTCGTGAGGCATTGAGAGCTGCTAAAAAATCTTCATCGTTTGGAACATCACCACGACCTTCAAATTCATCATAAATTGGCTCTCTAGAGATTCGACTATCAAGAAGATCACGTTGTCGTTATTGTTTATACTTTATTGCTTTTTGACCTTCAAGTTCTTCTTTCATTGCACGCCGAACTTCTTGAGAAACTTTTGGACAATTTGAAACATCTGGATATCCACCAGCAAGATGTTATTTTAGGCGTGTGACCCCACCACCTCGTCCAATCATATCGCAATGTAAACATTGTCAATGGAATCGATTCTCTAATCGGCGTGCGTGTCTCTAAGCTGGATCAGATTGTTGTTTAGGTGTCATTACCTATGTCTTATAAAAAATTAAGAATAATTCACATTGTTAGCTCAAATAATAGTCATCATTGTCAAGAACAATTTTATCATTATAAACAAACAAATTAAATATATAAAACTATAAAAGACAACTTCATTAAAGTAATCTACTACAACATATTTTTATCAAGTAAACTTGGAACAATAATATTAATTATTTAAATAATATATATTTAAAATGATAAAAATATTAAAATATTAATTAAATATAAAATAATAAATATAATAAATAATTATCAGATTATAAAATGATTTTTTTTGAATTTTTTTAGATTTTATTTAGGGGTTTTAAATTTTTTTTAGAATTTTTAAATAATATTTAAAACAGAAAAATAAATTCAGAAAATTCAAAATTCCTTAAATAAATCTATTTAATTTTTTTGAATTAAAAAAAGAATATTCTGAATTTAAGAAAATTCAAAATTCCTTAAATAAATCTATTTAATTTTTTTGAATTAAAAATGATATTCTGAATTTAAATAAATACAGCAGTTTTTTTTTTAAATCAAATTTCGGAGAAAATCGGGAATTTTTTCCCGATTTTCCCGAATCCGGCGCCGAGCCGTTCGGCTGCGCGCGGAGATCCGCCGGAACCGCCCGTCCGACGACTCCAGCAGCCTCCGGCGAAGATTCCGGCGACGCCGGAGGCTTCCGACGACGTCGCCGGAGACCCGCAGCGTCTCCGACCCGCGCGTCCAGCATCTCCTCTATCCGCCGAAGATGGAGGAGCCGCGGTCTAGCTCCACCACCGTCTGGCGAGGCTTCCGGCGACCCCTCCGGCGACGCCGGGGAGTCCCGCAATGCCTCCGGCGAAGCTGCGGAGATCGTTTGATCATACCTGTCGCCGCCGAGCTTCGCTGCTGTCTCCGCCTCCACGCTGCGCTTCGCTCGCTGCTGTCTTCGCTACTGCTCACCACCGGCGATCCACTGTCCCTTTATAGCGAAAAAAGGCAGCGAGACAGGCTGGCGCACCGACGGAATCGATTCCTTCTGTCGCGCGTGCCGTGCGTTCGCTGTTGCGCGATTCGGTCTATCGCGCGCCGCGAATCACGCTGTCGCCACTCGCCGCTGTCGCCACTCGCCGCTATCGCCGCGTGCGTGACGCTGACGCCTGCGTTGAAACAGGAGGCGTCGTCGAGCCGGTTTCGGCGCTCAGGCGGAACGAAACCGTTTCGCCTGTTTCGGGCGAAACGGTTCGAAACCCTAAACCTTGAGATGGAGATTAACTAAGATGTAGGGGGTTCATGCAAAAACCTACCTCACATAAAATCCCAACCCTTATCCTTTCTTCTTGCTTCCTCCGCTTAATCGAGCCCGATCTCTCCCTCTCGACTTCTCCTCCCACCTCGTGACGCCGCTTTTCCCCTGTTCTCTCCGATCGCCACTACGATCCACGGCGATATTCCCACGCAATCCACACTTCAAGAGCTCGGGGAGGTGAGGATCTACGTGCGGTGGAGATCGGGATCTTCCCCTTGAAAGAACCATCTCGGACAGTCGACACTGCACTCTACCTCAGCGAAGGCTACACACCCATGGAGCCGGTCTTCATCCCTTAATTTTAACTAAGGGAAGGTAGGTCACGTTTTCCATTTTGGGATTTTCCTGTTGATCGTCGGGAACAGCGGTGACTGATTGTTGTAATTCGTTTGGTTCGAGTGGCAGTCCCTGATCCCTAGCGAGTGAGCGTGTCGTTGAGCTCCTAGGGCGAACCTGGACACGTATTGTAAAATACGGCAATTCGAAAATCCGGACCAGAAAATTTTTCGGGATTTTTCCGGATAGAGTCTAGGGTTTCCGGCCCTACGGGAGGAGCCCAAGGGGCTTTATTGTAAAAACTTAAAGCTTATCAAGGGTTTACAGGTAAACTCTTAAATTACGAAAGGGTAAATAATCTAACCTTAGATATTTATGGAGGTGAATTATAATATGTGGGAGGGTTAAAGGGCTAAAATCCTTACCCTAAGGGCAGAGTGTGAATTTGAGAAAATGGAGAGACTTTTGCGTAAAAGTCCCAACCCTTTATAATTTCCTTTTTCTCCTCTTCATTCGCAGACGCCCGCAGCCGCAGCCGCACCCGACGCCTACTCCTCCCCTTCGCGCGTGCCCTAGCCACAGCGCCGTCTCCTTCCTTCTTCCTCTCCCATCGCGAGCAATAAACCACGCTGCCCGCTCCTTCCTCCTCCACGTGCCCTAGCCACGGCCACGCACGATCTCTCTTCTTCTTCCCTTCTTTCGTGGACCCTAGCCGCAGCCTATCTCCATCCGACGACTACTTCTGCTGACTTTACACACACGGACGAAGGACGAGGTTAGGCTGCAATCGGAGAAGGGTTAATTCGAGTGAGGGCACAGGATCGTCAAATTCGAAGCGAAGGGGCTGTGCAGAGCCAATTCAGGTGAGATTGCATTGGGTAGGGTTTGTATTTAGATGGATTTGATGATACCCTATATTAGATCTCTTTGGGCGAATAGATTTGCAACTGAATTGATCATGCGGTTATAGTTTGTTTATAGATCTGTGTTGGATTAGTGTGACCTATAGCGATTTCATATCAATGGCTCTTGATCTTTGATCTGCTCGGGTTCATAGCTTGTTGGCCTATTTTCTGGATTTCTTTTGGACAACCATATGATGCGTGTAAGGATTCTATTTTTGGAGATCACATATAGTTTCTGGTGTGATGCTCAGTGTTCAATTTTTATCCAATTAATATTAGGTTTGGGAATCACAGTTTGCTTTTGATTTTGGTTTTGAACTTGAGTTTTGGTAGGTTTGCCTGTGACCCTCTAATGCTCTATTATAAGTTGTGATGTTAATGAGGAGTCTATTTAGAGCTAGTGGAAGGTGGTTGAATCCTTGGTTGAATTATGAATTAGGTCTAATTTGAGATTAAAACTTAATAACCTAAACTTGATAATTTGGGTCCCGAAACCTAATATGAATCTAATCGAGGTAATTTGGGATAAATAAGGGTTAATCATCTAATTATGGTTAATTAGATGAAACGAGGATAATTAGAAAAATTCTAATTACTTGAGATAGCTCGTTAGCTATAAATTACATATTTGTTTTGTAGCTAAACACTATGCCTTTGATACAGGGCATTAATTGGATTTAGCATTTCTGATTATCGGACGGGAGATTCTTTCTGGTACGAGCATCTTACGATTGAGGCGGGTACCCTTGACTTATCTTGTTGATATTGTCATATTGCTATGCATGGTCTGTTATAGATAACAGTAAGCTTATATGTTATATCTGCCCTAGTATACATGTATTTGATATCTGTTGCTTATCCTTGAGGTTATCTTCCTTTTAGCTTCATACAGTCTCAATAGTCGTTTATATCTGCCTTAGTATACATGTATTTGATATCTGTTGCTTATCCTTGAGGTTATCTTCCTTTTAGCTTCATACAGTCTCAATAGTTGTTACGTGTATATATGTGTGCATAGAGGTAGTGATATGTTCCCTCTTGCATTTTGATATTTATAGATCACTGGTTACTTTTTCAGTATACCTAATAGATTACTTGTATCTCATGATATAGGATTCAGACCTATACCTAGCACACTGAGGTGTTAGTGAGGACTTGGTGGGTGTTATATGTGTTTGGGTCATGCACCATCCTTGCATTATTGCATGCTGACGATCATCGGCTCCTATGTAGTCTGAGCCCATCGTCAGTTACATAAGGATATGCACACACATCCACTCAGGGGTAGTGGCTGCCATAAAGTGTGTGCATTTGCCCTGTATTGCTCCGCACGGCTACTATTTGGAGGGTGGTTCCGGTGCGTGGTAGCAGCCAGGGATCCCTTCTCGTCCTGAGACACGAGAAGATGAGAGATAGACTCTCCCATTGCTTGGGGTAGGAGAGAGACCTCCACCAGCATCCTGTCCACTCGGTCACTCAGGAGCAGTGATAGCAGGGTACGTACGGTTGTCATAGCTCTACCCTTTCGGGCGTCCATTTATGGCAGGTGGACGATGATCTAAGTGGTATCAGGGGTGACACATATCATTGCACCATGTGCATATTTTGCATCGTGCATTGTTTGCTGCATTTGATTTCTGCACTTGATTGACATGCATATACTGGAGACTTGTTTACCTTGGATTATATGTTGTACTTGTTCCATAGGGATTATATTTCACCCTCTGCAGGATAGATGGATTCTGGTATGTATCTTTATTTAGTGTCTTTAGCATATACCCTTGTCTATTATTCATATGAGACTGTATCAGCGTAAATCCTTATCGTTATTATAACGTACTATGCATATCTGCTGAGTATTCGCCGAGTTTATGGACTCACACCGTTGTCATACTTTTTTATTTCAGGTTGATATCTGTCAGGAGGGTCCGAGTCGCCAGTCCCGTGCTTGCTACTACACCTGATTTGGTTTTTATGCGTTATTTTCTGTTTTTTGGACCATATTATGTTTTATTCCGTTGCATTGGATTTTCGTGGACTTGTAGTACTTGTCTTTCTTTATGGGATTGTACTTTTGAGTCCTATGTTAGACTATGTGTGTGGTTTTGCTTCGTTACTGCCCCCTGGCAGCTCAGGTAAGTTCGTGGTTTGGATCAATGATTATATTATCATATATATATGCTGTTCTGTTTGGATTTGAGGCCTGAGGCCCATTTAAACTGCATGGGTGTATCATAGATATTGTATATATGTGTAAATTGTCCACCGGACAGGGGAGGTGCTGTCTGATTTTCTATTGGATCAGCGACTCCTAGGTCTCGGGGCGTGACACGTACCACTGAGATATGTTCCTCATTCACTGATCACTCAATATCAGAGTAGGGGAGGCTAAAGGGCATCAACTGAGGTAAGATTTGGTGTTGCTAGCTTTAGGAGGGATCAGAAGTAGGATTGATTTTATTTTGGCACGGTATTGAAGTATCCAATTATAAAATTAGGTTGTGTTAGTTTTAGTATTGGGTTAAATGTTGGCTTAGTGTTATAATATGCTCTCCTCCACCGTGAGCATAATTTTCTGATAGAGCATGTTGTAAAGGTTGTGTATGGGTTGGTTTGTAAAGGTGTGATCTTGTTTCTCCCTAACATAAGCTGTCGTGAGCTTCCTCTTGTTTAGGTTTTGTTTTAGGGTTTGCACCTTGTGATCTCCTTACGCTGATCAGTAGATTGTATCTAGGTTTGGGATCTGATCTGTGGGTTGGATTGGTGGAGATGATACGGGAAATTAAACCTAATTTCGATAATTTGGTTTAAGTAGGGATAAATCATTAAATAAAAGCTAATAAAAGAATAAGATTAATTAGGATGATCCTAATTAGTTAAGATAGTCTGTTTAGCTAATTATCGTATATTATTGAAGCTAAGCACTGCTCTTGATACAGGGTATTGACTTGATTATTTTACTACGAATTAACGGACAGGGGGTTCTCTACGTATACGGATTCCTACTTGGAGGCAGATACTTCATTCTTGTTTCTCTAATTCCACTTTATCTTTATGCATGGTTGCTTATGTTTGTTGCTGTAGGTTTTATTACCTTATATCTGCTACCATTGTTATCTCGCTTGATACTTATTGCTTGATCTTTGAGATGATCTAATTCCTGTCTATACAGTCTCGCTATTTGACATCTGATTATGTATAATATTTATGTGAGCATGTGTACGTAGATATAGTAGCATGTCCCTCTATATCTGCATTGATTGATTCTAGTTATACTTACATGTGTACATAGATGTATGATAGTTAAGTTATGATACATGTGTTCGACCTGTGCATGTTAGGTTGAGTTATGTATGATGCCTTGGTGGGTATGGCATGTGTCAGAGTCATGCACTATCCCTACATTGTTGCATGTTAGCGATCATCGGTTCCCTTATGGTCAGAGCTCGTCGCCCATTACATCATATGCACACATACCCACTCATGGGTTAGTGGTTACCGTTGGGTGTGTGTAGTTGCTCTGAACTGCTCCACTCGGCCGCTTATGGGTAGTGGTTCCAAAACGTGGTAGCAGGCAGGGGTCCCTCCTCTTTCTAGTGATCTGAAGAGATGAGAGATATTTCTCCCATTTGTACATGGGGCGAGCAATAGCTCCACCAACATCTTGTTTGCTCGTTCACTCATGAGCAGTGATGGCATAGAGCATACAATGTCACAGCCTTACCCACTCGGCCGACACATGTGACATGTCTCGGTGGCTTGACTGGTGTCAGGGGTAACCATGTCATTGCATCATGTGCATATAATACATTGTGCATTTGATTATGCTTGTTGCATTTGGTTGTTGCATATGTTTAACATGCACATACAGGAGATATTATGTATTTGGTTCGATGACCCTGCACCTGCTAGTATGATATATTGGATCGGGTTGGACCGGCTAGAGGGGGGTGAATAGACGGGGAAAAAAAATTATGAAAATGGAGGCACTCGTCTTTAAAAAAGAACTTGGTCGCAACTGAGAACGTTGCTTCCAAGGCAGTGGACGCTCAATAAAAATCTCCTTGTGGCGGAGAAGCCTTACAAAAATAGCACGCTAAAGATTTTACAAGAATGAATAAAATGATTGATTTCTAAAGCAAAACCTCTAAGTCTATTTATAGCCTAAGAGAATAAATCTGGATTGTTGATTGTTGATCACTTTTCTCTTGGTCGTTGATCCATGGATGTAATCTGGATGGTTGATCTTGGATGGGATTAAACTGCATCCATTGGATTTGATTAAAGGATAATATAACATTATCCTTTAAGTTTTAATTGTTTTAATTAAAACTTTATCTTTCCTCGAGATGGCTGTTGGAATCTCCATGTCGCTGTTGTAATCTCTAAGTAGTAATATCGGCAACATTTTACTGTCATTGCCCTTTAGTCCAAATGGTAAGTGGGTTAGTGTGTGTTGTTGAGGTCTCGGGTTCGATCCTTCGTGGCACCAAATAATTTTCTCTTTTCTTTTGGGCGCTTGGACTAGTCTTTTTGATTCTTCGTCTTCTGGGTGATTTCCGGCCAACCGGAGTTAGGCTCACCCGAACCCGACTCCGGCCTTTCGCCCCTCGAGCATCCTTCCTCCCGGCTTCTCGTCCCTCGGACACCGCGCACGTCCTTCTCGCTCTACCGGTGTACTCTTCCGCAGCATCCGCGTCCCTCGGATTGTACCGAGCCCGTCGGCTCACTTTCCCGCACAATCCTTCTCGTCCGCTACGTCTTACACTCGACTTCCTCCGTACCTAAGCTCCTGCACACTTAGCAGAGGGATTAAAAACCAACAGGACCTAACCTAACTTGGTTGATCACATCAAAACCAACTAGGGCACCAACAATCTCCCCCTTTTTGATGTGCATCAACCCAAGTTTAGTTAGGGATAAACAACAAACAATAATAGTATTGTAACAGAATTAAGCATAAAAAATTTTGCAATCATGTACATAACCTCCCCCGAACTACTCTCCCCCTTTGATCACAGCAAAAATGGGACAAAAAAATAGGGAAGGGAAAATATAATTAGGGAAGAAGAAAAATTTTAAGTGTGATAACAAATATTCTAAAGAATCACATTACCACAAATTTTTCAAATTTAAAATGGCATATTTTTTTAGAAATTAATTTCAATTTTTTTATTGAAAAAAATAGATTTCAATAAACGATTCATAAAAAAATCGAACATTTATGAAAAAAAATCTGAATATTTTTGTCAAAGTCGAAGATGAAGATATGAGTTTAGACAAAAATTTTCAGCTTTAAATTTGTTTATCAAGTCTGAAAATAACAGATACAAGTTTTTGAAGAATAATTTTTTTAAAAAAAATCAAAAAATACTTCGAATTTTTTTTTAAAAAAATTATAATGAGTTTTTCCACTATATCTGTATCATGAAAAATTATATCAATAAAAATAAATTATTTATCTATTTTTTTTTAATTTTAATTTCAAATTTTGACCAAAAATATTTGAAAAATATTAACATAACTTTTGTAAAAGAATTCTGCACAAAAAAACCTATCAGTTTAAAATAAATTTTGGAACCCAAAATAAATTTTCATCTACGGGGTTAATCAAAAACTTTGGAGGAATATAATTTCTAGGAATTTTCCTAATTTGGCCCTTATGATTTTTAACATACCAATTCAGATTTTCAGGATAAAAATTCTTTTTAATTCTTAAACATGCAATATCATTTTCTAATTTCTCCACTAGATTCTTCAAATTTTCATTTTCTATTTTTAATTGGTCGGATAAAACAGATGAGCATACAGTGCCAAATCTTTCTTTTAACTCAGAGTTTTCTATCTCTAATTTATTCATCGACTTAAGCATGGATTTTATTACCGAGTAGATTCGAGCAGGTGGAAGTAGACATACCTCACTTACCGGGTCGCTTTCGAAATGCGAGGTTCCTCTTTCGTCGTCGCTTTCTTCTGAGGTCTCTCCCCCTTCATCAGTGCTCTCTTCTTGATGATTTGCCATCAGCGCAAGTCCCGCGTATTCATGACCTTCCGACTCTTCTGACGAGGACTCATCATCGAGTTGGATCTTCCTTGTGTTCAGTGCGGCGATGTCTGATTTCTTATTCTTCTCTTCATGCAATTCTAGGAATTTCTCCCAGAGCTCTTTTGCCGAGTTGTAATCCTCGATGCGATTAACTTCTTGCGCGGGAAGAACGGCTAGTAGATGAAATTCAGCTTTGCATTTTGCTTCAAAGTCTGATTTCTCCTTCTTGGTCCACGACTCTATTTCTTTATCCTTGTCGTTGTTGCCTTTAGGAACTGAAAAACCATTTTTCATAATTATTAGCAATTCAATATCAGTTTTAAAAAATACCTGCATTCGGCGCTTCCACATCGCGAACTCCCCCTCAAATTTTGGCGGGTAGATTACGGCTCCAACCATTTTTCTTGAAATTGTTGCAGTCAGCGATTAGTCCTTTTGCGGCGACCTTGGCTCTGATACCACTTGTTGGATCGGGTTGGACCGGCTAGAGGGGGGTGAATAGACGAGGAAAAAAAATTATGAAAGCGGAGGCACTCGTCTTTAAAAAAGAACTTGGTCGCAACTGAGAACGTTGCTTCCAAGGCAGTGGACGCTCAATAAAAATCTCCTTATGGCGGAGAAGCCTTACAAAAATAGCACGCTAAAGATTTTACAAGAATGAATAAAATGATTGATTTATAAAGCAAAACCTCTAAGTCTATTTATAGCCTAAGAGAATAAATCTGGATTGTTGATTGTTGATCACTTTTCTCTTGGCCGTTGATCCATGGATGTAATCTAGATGGTTGATCTTGGATGGGATTAAACTGCATCCATTGGATTTGATTAAAGGATAATATAACATTATCCTTTAAGTTTTAATTGTTTTAATTAAAACTTTATCTTTCCTCGAGATGGCTGTTGGAATCTCCATGTCGCTGTTGTAATCTCTAAGTAGTAATATCGGCAACATTTTACTGCCATTGCCCTTTAGTCCAAATGGTAAGTGGGTTAGTGTGTGTTGTTGAGGTCTCGGGTTCGATCCTTCGTGGCACCAAATAATTTTCTCTTTTCTTTTGGGCGCTTGGACTAGTCTTTTTGATTCTTCGTCTTCTGGGTGATTTCCGGCCAACCGGAGTTAGGCTCACCCGAACCCGACTCCGGCCTTTCGCCCCTCGAGCGTCCTTCCTCCCGGCTTCTCGTCCCTCGGACACCGCGCACGTCCTTCTCGCTCCACCGGTGTACTCTTCCGCAGCATCCGCGTCTCTCGGATTGTACCGAGCCCGTCGGCTCACTTTCCCGCACAATCCTTCTCGTCCGCTACGTCTTACACTCGACTTCCTCCGTACCTAAGCTCCTGCACACTTAGCAGAGGGATTAAAACAAACAGGACCTAACCTAACTTGGTTGATCACGTCAAAACCAACTGGGGCACCAACATGATACGAGCCTTGTATGATCAAGATAGACTGATTCTGATATGTACATTCATTCAATACTTCTGTTATACATATTCTAATATCTCCTTGAGACTGTATCCTGTTATTTCTTTATAGCTTATATAGCTATTTATATTGTCATGTATCTCTTTCTCTATACTCACAAAGTCCACTTGGACTCACCACCCGTTATCCTGTTTTTCTTTTCAAGTTGATTGGTCGCCAAGGGAGCCCAGTTGCCAGTTCGAGGTCCCGAATACTCCGGCTTTAGGTTTTCCGCGTTGTTTACATTTTCTATTATAGCATATTCCTTACACTGTATTTGTTTTTTACGTCGTGGACTTGTATTGTATTGTATTGATACGTAATTTGTATTTTTTAGTCCTTTGTTAAACTTTATGCGGTATTTTGCTGCGTGCCTGCCCGGAGGGCAAATCAGGTAAGTCTAATGGGATTTTAGTGCTATAGATACATTTTGTTTATATGCTCCGGCTGGGATTGGTCGTTATATCTTTATTTGAGGTCAGAGGTCATATATATTGCGTGGGTGTTTATATTAATGTTCTAAATTATCCGCCGTACAGGGGAGATGTTGTCCGATTGTATATTGAACCAGCCACCGGAGCTCCGGTTACCGACCAGCAAGCAGAATAACCAAACCCAGCCGGTCAATGCAGCAAAAGTAGCTCATTTCTGCCTCCAATCTGACCAGCGAACTTCCAGCGCAGTTAACTAGAGTTCTTTTCACCTTGTTACCAATCTGTGGGTTCCCGACACGAGCAAAGGTAGCTAGAGAAGTTCTCATCATCACCAATGTGCAGCTCCACTAGCAGCAACAACAGCCAGCAGTAACCAGTGAGGAGCAACAGCCCGGGTCAGTGTCATCGCCTCCATTCATTTCACTCAGCATGAAACTCCGGCCAGCTTCTTGCCAAAGCTCACCACCAAGACGTTGTGGCCAGAACCGAGGCCATAGGAGGAGAAATGAATGCTCCCCCATGTTGTTCCACAAGCTGTCAGCCATGGCAGCAGCCAGCATGTTCTGCCCATCTCCTCTGTCAGTTGGAGATAGGAGTTGCTACAAGCCCACATCACAGCACCTCTTGGCTGAGGTTCAGCCACACCAAAGCTACAGACCTTGGCTCCTTGCACCATTCCGGCGAACTCCGTCATCGTACTCACAACAGCTCGGAGGTGGAGTTCCTTGCCTTGACAGAGCAGCCCGGAACTCCGATGATGAAGTTGAACAGCTTCATCAGGGACTGCCCCTTTCTTCCATGTCGAGGTTGTGCTCCCACAGCCTCTCCAGCTCCTCCATCATCGCCAATGATGAAGCTTTCATCAAGCCTCCACCAGTGGGAAGGAGCCACCTTTCCTAGCCGACACCGCCTACTCACGGTGAAAGCTGACCGGTGAAAGGAGCCCAACAGCCACTCCTCCTATTCCCATCACCTTCTCTAGAGAGAAGGGAGAGGGTCTCTCTCTAAATGGGTGGGTAGAGGAGGTGAATACTGATTGCATAGGATTTGCTACTAACATGCTTCATAGGATTTTTTTACTGAAGCAACTGATCTGTAGTTTGATCAGACCACTACATTTTTCTCATCATCTATAAGTAACTTGATTGCTAATAAGTAATAACTTGCAACAGACTTACAGCATCAGACTTTGGACTACGTTTTCTATATGAAGGTTTTTGGAAACCAAAAAGAATTAATCACTAACTAATGAAGTTTGTATTAAGCGGAAAGAAGCAAAACTGGAACAGAGAGCAAAATCGTAAGTCTTAAACCTTGATGACTGCTTTTTCAATAGTAAAATAAGTCAAGCATAGCAGTGGACATGATGATTTTTAGCTGTGTTCTAGAACAGTAATTCCTCCAAAGCTTAAAAAAACAAGGCTATATCCACAGTTTTCCAATCTCATCATAGTCACGGTAGTTAACTTGTGAGGAAGGAAGTCTGCACAAAGGCAAGAGAACAAGAATATAGGGTATTTTCCTCCTCTTTGAATATGAAAAAGTTCAACTCGTAATACTTCATTGGATACTGTTAGCATTTCAACCTTCTTCAATCTGAATACAAGTGAAGGGAAGTCTTAGTGCAATGATGAAGTTGTTGTACCTTGTGGTCATGGATTCGAGTCACAGAGTCTTGCAATGTAAGGTAAGATTGCATAGAATAAATTCAATGTAATCAAATATAAAATATATATACTTACGCAGATACAAATAAATGTAATTTGAACAGATGATAAAATCATATTGTGTTTAAATGGGAAGAATATATAAAAAGATGATTAATAGATTATATACTTATAATTGATTGGAGTTGAAGCTTAATGGTTTAAAGGTCGAACAAAAAACTATATTCTAAAATGATACAAGAAATATTATTAATGATATATGCAACCATAGAGTCCAATAGAAGAGGGATAACATAAATGTAAGAGACCCCAACAATTGGAACTAACAAAGAAGTAATTCCTCTTTCCTAAAAAAAAAATCTAAGTCTTAAAACTTACCAATAACTCCTGATGCAGAAATATGAGGATCAGATAGTAATACATCATAAGGCTGGACCATCTTTAATTTGCCGTCTTTCTTTTTCCAAAAGAAAAAATTCTTTTTGAATGAAAGAGCAGCCCTTGCACACAAACCAGGTAGAAGAGAAGAAGGTATCCTAGTTGTTTCATCACCACCAAAGTGCTTGGGTTTCCCACTATTATGTTGTAAGCAAAAATGATAGCTCAAGCCAGAATCTGAGGAAAGTGAAGCAAAATCAATAGCCATAGATAGTGGTACATCCCAATATGTTCCACTTCTATCAACAAAGAGTCCAGGCCAGGCTGTTTCAAGTGTTAGGTTATGCCCTCGAAGCTGCATAAATAAAGAAACATGAGCATGTAAGATATTATTTTAAACACAACCCAAAAAAAAACATAACATATGATTGTAAGTAAGAAAATTAGACAAATCTAACTACTACCAATAAAAATCCTAGAGAAGTTTCTAGGTAGCTCGAAATACACAACTACAAATGTAAAAAAGATTAATAATATAAAGTGATGAGCAAGTGTACAGTACTTGCCTTTTGATTAAATACTGCTTTCCCTCGGGTATTTTTTTGCACATTGTAAAATTCAACAAGAAAAGAAGAATCTTGAGTCAACAGGAACTCAGTACCTAAGCCCCATGAGAATATTTGAACAAAGTGCTTGGAGATGGTTTTAAGCCATGGGATCTCTTTGAGATGATTTGCTGAAATTTCTTTGATGAAGGGCAAAAATTTCTGTACATTTATTTGTTGTAAGATAGATGCAGACCTGAAAAGTCATAGACGAATACTCCAAGGTCAGAGAAAATATATTATGAATGAGTTGAAGAATCTAGAATTTTGAAAATTGAATGAAAACATAAAAATAAAAATACGTAAGAGAAAAGGACAGCCTGGTGCAAAAGAGAAGTTTTAGAAAACTAGTATAGGCTAATATAGACCAAGGGATCTTAAAAGACAAAAAGATATGCTGCTGCTAAACGGTTCTTTACAAAGGCTGAACTAAGAACAAAATTTTTAATTGGGAACTTTAATTGAATCAGCATTTCATAGAAAACCATTTTGTTATTTCCAAAAAATTAGTCACATTTTGATACAACAAGGCAATCAAATTAATCAGGAGGGATGTATGATCTTAATCTTTTTTGCATGCAGATGCAATTTTGGTTGGCATGACAAATTATCTCATCAGCAATTTCTCAACGGGATTATAGTGAACTTTGTTTATGACTTTAGCTAACTAATCTCGTATCAACAGCAACAAGATGGAAGCACAGCAATTGTAACCACTAAATTTTCAATGTAAGGACATAACCTTTAGTTTAAAAAAAAAAAGTATATTCCTTCCCCCAAATTGTAGGTTTGTTTGCTGACAATGGCAGTGTAGATTTTTCCCAAAGACCATATCCCACTTGGATATCGATATTGAACAGTGATTAAGCCAAAGAGATATAGAAGACAGGTAACGAGGGCAGAAAGGGAAGAGGAAGAAGTGAGGCAATTGATTACGGCAACGAAGTACCAGTTCTCGTCGAGATAACTCGTGTAGGTGTGGTAGAAGAGGAGGCCCTGTCCGCCGTTAGTAGGGTCTCCGGAGAAGGAGGGGACGAGAGGGGATGACATGAAGCGGTGCATGAAATCGAGCTGCTTGGGCCGGGTGATACGGCGTCCTCGGGAGAGGCCGAGCGGAAGGGGGTCGCCGGGGACCGCCCGGGCCGCGCCCTCCATGGTGATCGGCGCCTCCATATCCAGCTCCCATGTTCCGCCGCCATCCTCCGCCCACCGCATCCGGCGCATCCTCCCAGTCCCACCGACGATGCGCGACGGCTAGTCTCGTTCGGTTGTCAGTGCTCGTTGAGCAAAATGGCAAGCATAGCACGAGTCGTTCTGTTACCCTACCTCATCGGATTCACAGCAACAGCAATAGATGTGGATGCCATAAATTGAACCGATGTATAATGATGGAGTGGGTTTGGGCTTCTGTTGGGCCGAATTCGTATTCTTGATGGTTATCCTCAAGACCCTTCAACCAGCGCACCTGTCCTGACCTCGGTTTAAAGCGATTCGGTTAGGCTTCTGTTGGGCCGAATTTGGAAATTAAGCCAGCCCAGAAACACCACCCTTCAACCGGCTACAGCCTATAGGTAGACCCGATCAAGAGCCGGGTTCAACTGGACCCTGTTCGCCGAGTTGAACCAGATATCGGGCCGGTTCTGGTTCCAATGGCAGTGGAATCGGCGGTTCTCCAACGGCTCCGAGCAGTTCGGAGCTGTTGGAGAGGCCTTTTTTTATTTTTTTTATTTTTTATTTTTTTTCAACGGTTAAGATTATTTGACCATTTTTTAATCAATAGTTATGATTTAATGACCGTTATGATTCAAATTCTATAAATAGGGAGTTCATTTCATCATTTTCACATACATCTTCTCTACTCTCATTCTCAACTTCATATTCTCTACGCGTTTTCGTTTTTATTTTTCGACGACAATGAAAGGTGGTCACGGATCTTCATCATCTCGATCTTGGAGGGAAAAATAAATTGTGCACGAGGATCCCAACATTCAAATTTAATCCACCGATGATGAGACTGAGGCTCAGACCCAACACCTTCTGATGCCCGAAATACAAGAAAGTACCGATACAATTACTTCTAAGGTTCGGGAAAATCCTCCTTTAAAATCTTCTATTTTCACTAAACATTTTGAGAAGGTCACACTTCCGTCGGGAGAATTGTGTGCAAAATGTAACCATTGTAATACTTTTTACAAATCCAAGCCGCCGCCGGCTATGGGTTGTTAAAACGACATGCAGAAATGAAACACCCGACGGAATATAGACTTGATCGCTCTCAAGCACAATTATCAAGATTTTCTAGTAGTAGTACTGATTCTAGTTTATTTTTATATTTGATAATAAATTAAGAGAATTATTAGCTAAATTTGTTTCCATAAAACATCTTTCTTTTAGTTTTGGATCTAAATGCACATTTGAAGATTTTTGTAAAGAATCTCTTAATCCATGTGTTAAACGTGTTCCTAGGACTACACTTACTCGTACAATTAAAAAATTAGTAAAACAAGAAAAAAAGAATTTAATTGATGAATTTAGTAAATTAAATAATAAAGTTTTTTTATGTTCCGATATTTGGAGTAATTATTGGCAAACTCATTCTTATATGGGTGTGACTTGTCATTGGATTGATAACTCTTGGATCCTCCAAAAAAAAAGATTACTAGCTTATAGAGTTTTTAATGAATCGCATACTGCCCATAATATTGCACAATTATTATGTTTAATTTTAGAAGAATATGGATTGACTCATAAAATATTTTCAATATCATTAGATAATACTAGTTCTAATACCGCTTCTATAGATGAACTAAAATTTGTTTGTCAACTTGTTATTGGTGGTTTATTTTTCATATTCGTTGTGTATGTTATGTTTTAAATTTATATGTTTAAGATAGATTAAAACTTTTAGAAAATTATATTAAACCAATTAGAATCGTAATTTCATATTTATGGTCGCATCCATCTATGATGAAACAATGAGGTAGATTTTGTAAAACTAATGGAACGAGACCTAAAAATTTCCACATGATATTCCAACATGTTGGAATTCAATATACCAATTATTATAAGATTCATTTATTGTGTTTATTTTTTTGCACAAAATAGTAATACTAATATATATTTATTTTTATAATAATAGAATATTTGTAGTAATATTTGTGAAACTTTAAAAGTATTTAACGATGCAACTAAACAACTTTTCGGTGTTTATTATTCCACTGCTTATTTAGTTTTAGTAAATTTTTCTAGTATAGTATTAGTATTAAATGAACATATCAATAATGAAGCTTTAACTTCTTGCATATTAGCTATGAAAATTAAATTGGAAAAATATTTTTATTTTATTCCTAAAATTTATTTAATTACATTTGTTGTAGATCCTAGATTTAAATTAGAAGTTTTACAAGAAATGTTAATTTTATATTATGACGCTTTAATTCCTATTAAAGATTCTTCTTCTCCATATCCAATTAATATTATATATAATATTAAAAATTATTTATATGATCTTTATAATCAAGATTATATTAAATTGTTGGGATCTCCCGGCATCAAAAACACAAAACGCAGCGGAAACAAGATCCCTCGAGCGATCCATACGAAAGAAAACTCGTATGAAGTTCATCTATCTAATAGATCTATCTAAAGTGTATACCTTTGGAGCATGCCCTTACGTTTATCCCGCTCGTCCAAGTGTCGCCGGATCTCTTGCACGTTCAAACGTTCGTGTCTCCATGCGTATCCACACGAACACGATCTCTCAACTTCGGGAAGAACTACCTTAGTTGTGTGCTAGCAACTTTGTTGGAACTTGGATGGCTAGAGAGGGGGTGAATGTAACCAGACACAAGACTTTTTTCTCTTTTAGGATTTCTGCACTAATGTTAGCAGCAACAGCGGAAGCAAGAACAAAACAGAGTATAAATGCAGAAATGGAAAGCAAACTACAAACGCTAACAAGGGTCGTTTACAAGGTTCGGGGATAACTTGCCCCTACTCCTTGGCATGCCCTTAAGGTGGGCGATCCCTTGATCGTCGGCAGATCAAGCCCCGGAAAATCCAGATAGAATGCAACCTCCTTCTCGGTGGAGTAACATCTCCACATCGTTTCAAGATGAATGAAGTATTAAGTACAGGAAACACAAGAAGAAGCCTTACTGAACACTTAGAACCGCAAGAACACAAGCAAACTTCTCACCGAGCTCCACTCAGCACAGATCTCACGCAAGAACTCCCTTCTTCGTGTCTTCTTGCTGATGGACTCGTCAAGCTTCTTGTTTCTTCTTCCCAAGTGCTCAAGTAACACAAGATTGCTCAAGATTCACAGTAGAGTAATCGCACAAGTGTAGAGCAAAAGCTTTTCGATGATGGAGAACAAGAACTCTAGCACTTCGTCAAAAACTCTGCTCGGCTCTTCTCCGCTACACAGCTTAACCAGCTTCCATCGCCAAGTCACACGCTCCTCTGCAGCAGCTCCCAGCTGCTCACCTGCAGCAGCCAGCTACCCTTGACCTCCTCTGGAGTCACTGAAACCCCTCCAGTCGAGCCCCAAGTCATCAGCTCCTCAGCTGTTGCAGCTCGTGCCAGAGAACGTTACAACCTGCGGAAGCAAACGAACAAACCTGCTGTAGCGAAATACCCATTTTGACTCTTTGTGGATGATCCCTGAGTCACCTACACACTTAGCAGCTCATTAGGGCAACAAATCAATATAAGATCAAACATCAGAGGACTCAGAACAAGTATCAGTAGTGTATCAGTAGGAATCAGAGTGCGATCAGACACGATCAGAGCGTCTGACAGTGCGTTTGAATTAAAGTGATCGGTCACCGGACCAATCAGAGTGACTCCTGATCGGTCACCAGATCGATCAGGCTGGGTTCAGACCAATCAGGCTCCATCCTGATCTGTCCCCAACGCGTAATCAGAAATCGCGACTTCTCTGGGACCGATCACCAGACCGTTCCCAAGTCATGGATCGGTCACCAGACCGATCTACCCCTTTGCAGGGTGATTTCCCAGCTTCACAGTCCAAACCTCCTGATCGGTCACCAGACCGATCAGGACATGCTCAGACCGATTATGACCCACCCTGATCGGTCATAGTGAGGAACTCGCGGCATTTGATCATTCACCAGAACGATCCGAGCAGTATCTCTGATCGGTCATCAGACTGATCAGGAGCCCAGCAGTAAGGTTCCCAAAACCCACTGTATACTCCCTGATCGGTCACCAGACTGATCAGAAGCCAAGCAGTAAGTGAACTGTTTGCTCCCTAATCGGTCACCAGACCGATCAGGAGTCGATCAGTAGCCCAACACGGTCACTATGTGCTCCCTGATCGGTCACCAGACCGATCAGTCATCGCTGGATCGGTCACCAGACCGATCCACGAGGGAACACCGTGCCAACTTCCCTGATCGGTCACCAGACCGATCCAGGCAAAGCCAAACTCACTCTAAGTCAGGAGAACTGGCTCCCAGCCTCCCCTGACTCATGCTCAGTCTCTCGGACCAAGACTCCGTGCCCAGCTTCACTCACCGGGACTTCAGTCAACCTGGCTTCACTCGCTAGGACCCGGCTTCACTCACCGAGATTTCAGTCAACCTGGCTTCACTCACCAGGACCCGGCTTCACTCACCGGGATTTCCAATCACCTAACCCTCCAAGTTAGGAATTTCCACACCTAGCCCTCCAAGCTAGGACTTTTCCACACCTAACCCTCCAAGTTAGGATTTCATCTACCTAGCCCTCCAAACTAGGACTTTTCCATACCTAACCCTCCAAGTTAGGATTTCATCCACCTAGCCCTCCAAGCTAGGACTTTTCCACACCTAACCCTCCAAGTTAGGACTTTTCCACACCTAACCCTCCAAGTTAGGATTTCATCCACCTAGCCCTCCAAGCTAGGACCTGAACCTCCAAGCCAGACTTTCATCAAACCTAGTCCCACTAGGTATTCCTAGTCCACGACCAAGACTTAATCATAATCATCTCATCAACCTAAACTAAAATTGGTGTCAACACCAAAACAACAATCAGGGTCAGACTGCATCAACAAACTTGAGGTAGTTCACAAGACCACTAAGAACCCAAAAAGGGTTTCGGCTAAGAGGGAGAAGAGGAAGAAGAGAGGAAGGGAAGAAGGGAAAAACTCTCACCATTCAAAATGACTAGTCCCTCTTTTTTATACTCATCCCATAAATATGAAGAGGGTTTTGTCTCTTTAGCTTCCCTTTATTAAAGCCAATAAAGAGCACATCTTTCTATGTGGCTCTTTAAATTCTCTTCATTCAATGAAGAGAGACTATTCTTTTCCCCTTCGTTAAACACTTTAATGAACTAACATCTCCCGTAATTCCGACCAGGCCTCTCGGGCTCCCGACCAAGTCTCCCGAGCTCTTGATCAAGTCTCCCGAGTTCCCAACTCGAGTTCCCGACCGGGTCTCCCGAGCTCCTGACTCGAGCTCTCGACCGGGTCTCCCGAGCTCCTGACTCAAGCACCCGATCGGGTCTCCCGAGCTCCTGACTCGAGCTCCCGAAGCATCGTGTCCTTAGTGTGTGACCCAATAGGTTCTCGTGACATTGGCAATGTGCCTAAACCGCTTTAGACACATAAGCAATGGGCGGCATCTAGCAATGCATCATTGCTACCCAAGTAACAAGAAAAGTCGAGATCCGACTTAACCTCCGTAACTATGATAATGTATAACCTTGTCCTTCTATCCTTGATATCTAGATTTACCAATGAGGCATAAACCGTGTCATCCTCAATCAATCTTTGTGTTTCTTGATCCCCGAGTAGACTCACTCAAACAAATGAGCTCAATATCTCATATTGACTCATTTGAGCATGGCCATGCATTTTAGTAGTCCTATTCGATCAAGGGGCCCACAGATATCACTCTCATCATATGGGAGGGATAGATCCCATCTACATCACTCACATTCCTCCGCATGATTTATTATATACCCAGTGATCGCCTTTATAGTCCACCCTGTTACAGGTGACGTTTAACGATACCAAAGTGCATAACTCATCATGTAGAGAACCGTAGTGACTTCAGGTCTAAGGACTATTTGTACTAATAGTCACATGAGAAAGTTTATGACACTCATATGACAATCTATGAAACTTTCTAATGCGGGTCAATTCAGTACACATTCTCTAATGTATACCCATGTATCAACTTGATATCACATATCCATGACTTGTGAGCTCAAGTCATCGATTGACCTACATGCTAGTCTCTATGGATTAATATTGTCCTTGAATATTAATGCTTGACTAGGAATGATTTAGTGTAGTGTTCTCTACATTATCTCACTATTGATTCAACCAATCGATATAATGTAGATAAGAACCTACTACTCAAGGACATTATTATACTTAGTTATTTGACACAAATAATAAAGTAAATATAATAACCAAACATGCATTTATTAATGATAGGATATGATACAAAAAGTCTCTAGTCAATCATCACATAATTGGCTCTAGGGCTTCTACTAACATAAATATGGAATATTAACTAATATTTCTGAAATACAACAGTCTACTAGTACTAATTTAAAACTTACAAAAGCATATTTTTTATTAAAAGAACGGACGAAACGTCCACGAGGAGCCTCAAGTTCCATACAAGAATTTGAGAATTATTTTACGATTTTTTTTTATTTTAACGAAGCAGATAGCGAAGATTTTAATATCTTAAAGTGATGGTCGCAGAAGACTCGAAGCTTTCCTGTTCTCTCCGTGATTGCAAAAGAAATTTTAGCTTGTCTAGTGTCAACTGTTGCTATGAAGTAGACATTCAGTGCCGACGGAAACATATTAGATGAACGACGATCAACTATGTCTCCCGACTCATTGGAAGCTCAAGCATTACTTAACGATTGGACTATAGTGTTGGGACCGGGTGCATGTCGACAAGGATAGGAGTTCGTAAAATTTTAAATTTTTACGTGCAGCGGAAGAATTTGCATAAAATAATTTCCTAAATTATTTAAACTTCGTATCTAGCATACAATCTTATGGTGTGTTGACATAATCATAAAATAAAAACTTTGCGGAAAAGTAAACTAATTTGCATTATACCTCTCGTAACTCGAAGTAAGGGACGAGATCCAACCGTAGCGTCCCTTGGGAGATCCGCCTCTATTCGCGTCCACGCCGAGTTCTCTTCGGGATGACTTCACAAAGTCACGAGTTTTGTGCCGACGAGAACTACTAGATTCTCTATAGGCACAACAAAGAAGATCAAGAGAAGAAAAGGAAACTGACCAACGAAGTAACGGAATCGAATTCCGAGAGAGAGGGAGATGCGATCCGCTTATTCTTCTTCTTGGTTGGTTTCTTCTTCTCCTTGAAGCTCACGGCAACACCTTGCCTTGGTGTAGGTTGGGCGTCGGCCCTAATGGAGCTAGGGTGGCCGCCGGCCCTAATGGAAGGGAGGGGGAAGGAGGAGAGAAGAGAAGAGAGAGAGGGAGAGCTCTATTTCGATTATCAAAATCTTAGGAATCCAAGGCTTGCCTATGGTTCCTTATATAGTTGCTTCTCCCTTGCCAAGTCTCCTCTTAACCGAATTAACGGAATTAACGGAATTAGTTATCATAAGAAATTTATCCTATAAATTCTCTTATGAATTATTCCGTTTAAACCAAGTTTTATTATAACTAACTTTATAATAAAACTAATTAGTTATCATAAGAAATTTATCCTATAAATTCTCTTATGAATTTTATTATAACTAACTTTATAATAATACTAATTAATTATCATAAGAAATTTATCCTATAAATTCTCTTATGAATTATTCCGTTTAAACCAAGTTTTATTATAACTAACTTTATAATAAAACTAATTAGTTATCATAAGAAATTTATCCTATAAATTCTCTTATGAATTTTATTATAACTAACTTTATAATAAAACTAATTAATTATCATAAGAAATTTATCCTATAAATTCTCTTATGAATTATTCTGTTTAAACCAAGTTTTATTATAACTAACTTTATAATAAAACTAATTAATCTCTCCTTTTATTATAGAATAAATTTTATAAGAAATTTATAATCTTTCTTATTATGGAAAAATCAATTCATAATTGATTTTATAAAAATTAAAATAAACCAATTCATGCATTATTTTAACTTCTATAAAAAGAATAAATTTCTATAAATTTATTTATATAAATTTCTTTATACAAATTTATTTATCCATAATTTATAAAATAAATCGCGCTAGATTTACTTTATTAATTAAACCAAAATTAATTGGTTTTCTCCCCAATAAGTGGCCGGCCAACCAAGGAGGGTTGGCACCCTCTTTGGCCGGCCCAAACCGAGCCGAACCAACGCGAATTAAACTCATTTAATTCGCCCAAAAAGCCTTCAAAAGGCTTAGCCATTTTTAGCTTCCATTGCGCCTCTGATTAAATCAGATTCGACTTATTTCTCTTGATCGAAAAATCAAATTTTCAACTCGTTTTAAATCCCTCGGATTAATCGTAGTGCGTGTGACTAAATAGGCTTTCGATTTATGTTGGTCGTCTATAATCAACAAATTATAGAACGATCATGAGTGGCACCTAGTAGTACATCATGACCCCCAATTAATCGAAAGATCAACGGTTTGACCTCAGAAGAAATTATTCTGAAACCCTTCAGCAGCTCTAATGAATCGTGCCTCATTCCCTTCACCATCTTATACCCACTTGGTTCAGGACACGGTCTATTTGTGTCAGTCCCCACTAGGCTGACTACGTCACACCTAGCCCAAGTAGTGTCTTTCTCGTCCTTTGGATTTCTAGTTACTCTCATGTATTTAAGAGACTTGCACTCTTAACATGATGTACTCTGGCCAGAGATTTTGAGTAACAATCCGACGATAGGCCTGGGTATACATCTCCTCGCAAGGAGTGGTGAATCCTTTGTAAGCTGTTCAAACATCTTCGGGCACTTCGGCTTATACCCAATCATCCTGGGTCCACACCTCCTTGGAGATGCTTGCTTAAGATGTTAAAGTATAAGTCTCCATGACCAAGATGACTTGAACACCGCAAGTCAAAGGAACATCGCACTTAAGCCGCAGTAAGACCTTCATTGACATATCTATAGATAGATTCCATATGAAGTCTTACAGCTAGTCACTCCAATGAACTAGTTCCCTTAACTAGCATCCATGTTTATCTCCGGACATCCCAATGTCACCAGCCAGTGAGAATCAGCTGATTAGAGAATAACCCATGCTAGTCTCAACAGAATTGATAGTGTCCGTATTTATCAATTCATCGACTAGGGATATTTTCAATACTTCACATTTGCACATTTAGAGATAATCACTAGTTGTGATCCCATCACAAATTCTCTTATGCTGTGAGTTGTATTGCGGACATTCAGTAGATGAGTTTAAGATCCCAATCAAATACACAAGCATGTATACTCAAATAGTGAATTATCATTTATAAAATTAAATGTTTTACAATCATAAGGCGATTACCTTAGGACACTTCTCTCATATCACTAACATATAGTCGAGAAAAGAATCCAAGGAATGCAACTTTCAGAAGACTAAGTCGACAAATTTAATATCGAAGGAACGAATACAACAGAACGGGAGGATATAGAAGTGAGTGATGAAAATTATAAAAGAGAAAATATAAAAGAACTATGCGGACTTTGATTTCCTTACACCCTAAGAGGATACATAGGCAACTTAAATAATTGCAAGCTCTTTTTTTAATAAATTTTATATTTTAAATTTAATTTTTTAAATTTTAATTTTTTTAATATAATAATCTTGAACAGTAATCATCTTGGGCGGTTAAGGTTAAAGGTCGACCTCCCACGAACCGTCGAACCAATAATTCCGAATAGTCGAACCTTCAATTTCGAACCATGATCGGGTCTACCTACAGGCATCCCAGCAAGGAGTTTCCTTCCTTTTGCTCCAACAGGTATTTTAATAATTACAATAATAATTAAAATAAAAATAGAAATAAACTTAATTATAAATAATTTTATGTTACACTAAATATATGATTATTTCAAATATTATTATATAGATTTGGATGAGATTTTAATATGCATTGATTTAATTAACTTAAATAAATATTTGAATATAATTATAATCTTTTTAAATACATAAAATCCTATCATGATGGATAAAAAACTTATTATAATTTCTTTTGATATGGAGAAAAAACTCTTCGGGTGCGTTTGGTTGAGGGTTATTCTTGATAACCTTGGTTATCCATCCAAGTTTATCAACAAAAATCTTGTTTGGTTTAGATAATCAGCGATTCCCAAGTAATGATCGATGCCCGACACGTCATCAAAATGGGCATATAACCAGGAATCGGAAAACCTTAGGGAAGTAAGATTTTTCTTGATTCCCAGGTTATGGAACTTATCTTTCCAAAATTATCCTCCAATATATACATTTAAGACGAAAATAACCATTACAATTTATTAACTTCCGAAAGTATTATTCGCGAACGACGACCGATAACGACGGTCGGCGACCACCGCCGGCGACGATCGCCGGTGACCACCGCCGGCGACCACCGCCGGCGACGACCACCGCCGGCGACGACCACCGCCGGCGACGATCGCCGGCGACGATCGCAGGCGACGATCACCGGCGACCTCCGCCGACGATCGCCGACCGTCGGCCACCGCCGGTGACGACCACCGACGACGATCGTCGGCCACCGGCGACGATCGTCGACGATCGCCGGCCACCGCCGGCGACAATCGCCGGCTTTGCCGGCCGCCGGTCGGCGATCTGCGCCGATCGCTGACGGCGTCGACAGTCGTCCACCAGTGTTGGTCACCGACTGTCTACGTGGACACTGACTGCCTACATGGACATTGACGATCGACGTCGACGCCCTTTAAATCTAAACAAATAAAATTATCTAACAAATTCTAAGGGATAATATGGTAAAATATTATATTAAGTTATAGACTATTACCTCTAAACAAACAAGATTTTATTTGATTACCTAAATTAAACCAAACAACTTCAGGTTATGTTTCATTCCCCATAACCTCGGTTATGTGATTACTTGGTAATCACATAACCGAGGTTATATATGATAACTTGAACCAAACGCACCCTTCATGATTTCTTCTAATACGGGAGAAATAACTTTATGATTTATCGTAATATTCTAAATTGATTTAGTGATGATAATGAATTGCCTACAAATGATGATTTTGAGGTCATCAGAAATTATTACATCATCTCCGGTAAGGTTCGGGGCTTGAAGGATGCAAAGATTTTGAAAAAATATTAAAGTTATTCAAACATTATTGGGAGGTATTGTTCAAACCTTTTTTCTGTGGTATGTGTAATGTTTATTGAGTTTAGAAAACATGATCTTAAGTCTTCCATTATTTGTCATGTTTGTTGAGTTTACATAAAATATGATAAGCTGTGTTTGATTTGAGTTATTTTCTGTTTTATTTTTCTAAAAAAAGATTTAGTTTACATAAAATATAATATTTAAAGTTGTATTTGATTTGAGTTATTTTCTTTTTTATTTTTTTTTAAAAATTATATTTTCTCTTTTTTTAAAAAAAATAACTTTATATTCTCTAATTTTCAGCAAACAATATCTCTCGTTCTAAAAAATAGAGGTGAAAAACATAAATCAAACATCATTTAAAAAAAAATCGAAGGCTAGGTTTGGTTTAAGTCATTTTCCTTTTTATTTTCTTGAAAACAATATTTTTTTATTTTTTGAAAAATAATTTTTAGATATTCTTTAAATTTTCAAAAAATAATATCACTTTTTCTAGAAATCGAGGTGGAAAATATAAATTAATTATCATTTTCTAGAAAATCATATCTATCTATCTATTAATATCTATAAAACACTGTTTTTGCTACAGTACGCATGCAGACGTGGCATTCACAGGGAGCTTACGATTCTCGCCTAAACCAAATAACCTAAACCAAATAGGTTTTAGATTTTTTAATTATTTTTTTAATTTCTTTTTTCTCTCTATTGGTCTCCCTCCCCTAACCCTAAACAATCCCTTTCTCTGCTCTGCTGCGGCCACCTTTGCCGTCGTCTCCTTCGATTCTGCCACCGTCTCCTTCGATCCGGTCGTCTACATTGTGGCCCTCTCCTGTGCCACCTTCTCCTTCAATTCTGCAGAGGTCTCCTTCGATCCGGTCGTTTACGGTTCCGCCCTTCTCCTGTGCCGCCATCTCCTTCGATTTTGCAGAGGTTTCCTTCGATCCGGTCATCTACAGTGCCGTCCTCTCCTTTGCCACCGTCTCCTTTGATCCTTCAATAGAGCCGTCTTTTAATCCTCGACTCAACCCCGATCATGATGCCTACATGTACAGGTAGACTTCCTTATTGTTGTTATTTTTTACACAATAAAAGAAGACAAATTGAATGGGTTGCTACATGTACATTATAGTTTCATAGCATCAATTTTTTCCCATATTGATGATACGCACAAATCTGAAATGTTCATTTGACATTTCTTTTAATTTTGGTTCAACATTAATCGAGTATAATTGCTTTTAATACTATAAACCTTGGCTTAATATCACCTTTAAATTCATGTTAATGATCATGCATCGTTACCTTGATTTTTCATGAGGACTTTAGAAAACCAAACACAACCTCACAGTCAAATCTAATAACTACACAAAGATTCTAGTTGGCCGATTCTCTAAAATCAAATGATTTAGGAACTGTTTTCGCTGTTGCTTCATGGGAAATACACCATAAATTCAGAAAACTCAAATCAATCAAGTATAATTTCTTTCCATATAGTTTAGGTGCTCTGATAGAATTTTTGGAATGAACTTTTAATTATTATTTCCTTTAACATTATCCTTCACCTATTATGAGAATAAGATCAAAGGTTTGCTAATAAACAAAATACAGATTAAAGGACTAGCTACTAGAGTTTGTGAGCTAGAATTCTTTCAGAAAGCGTGTCATTTCTTCTTTATATGGTCTAAATTGAAGGGCTCACAATAGTTTCAACAATTCTTAAATTTTGTAACTTTAGTGTTGATTTAACAAATTATAACTTAATTTTGTTTCATCAATTTGGTTCTCATACATAATCTCATCCTTGTGGTTGCATAATCTATTTTAAGTCTGTGTACATCACATTCTAAGCCTCTTTATTCTACAAAGCAAAGCATTTTTCTCCTTACATGAACTACATACAAATTATGCTTGCATCCACGGAGTGTTGTAGTGGTTATAAAATAGTAGGACTCTTTATCCATTATCAGATGCTTGCTCAAAGAGAGTTGATCTAAGACCTAGACAGCAATGTAATGGTAAACAATATGTTATGATTACGATACTTGGTAGCTTTTATAAATTATGTACTACTATATGAAGATATTTCCTCATATATCAAATATGATAGATTACTACATGCATAACAAGGATCCAAATATAACTTGAACAAATTCATAAAAAAGGTAGAGATTTTTTGCCAACCAAGTGTGAAAAACATGAGCTTCAATCTACGACAACTCTATATTAAAGTTTTGTATGTAACTTATTTTTCTTCATACTAAGCAATAAAATTATTGTCAAGATTGCAGTACTTCTGGTTGTATCAACTTGGTAGATCCAAACTATATTCTAGATGTCCAAACTGATACATTAAAATTGATATATTTTGGAAACATAACCTGTAGTTATTTTATGGTTATATTAATTGAGACTCTCGCTAGCTTAAAATAAATTTCTTTTATGAGTATTTACTCATAATCTTTATGCTATTGAGCTCTAAATGTTCAGGGAGTTTTTTGTTTGTTTTGCTGGTCTAACATTGTGCTTATAGGATGGAAAGTGCATGAAATTTTGGATGGTTTTTCCTCTTTGACCTGGTATGTCATTGTCTCTTCATTATATATCAGGTTTTCAAATTTAGTGATGCTCTATGGTTCATTCATTGTGTCTCTGACTTATGTGCAGTTTTATGTTGCTTTTACCATATATGCTGTTGTTGCTCCTCTAATATTTTTCAAGGGAAAAACTTTAATGTAAGTGTTAGTATTGTATAAGAAATTTAGATGGTTGTTGCCATTGAGGGGACAGACAACTTATTTAGATGGCTAATGATCTTTAATAATCTGTTGCCATGAACTTGTTTTTGGAATACAACTCCATGACAGCAAATGAAGCAGAGCTTCTGTTACGCCCCAAGACCAATGGAGCTGCTGATCCAATATAAAATCGAGCAACATCTCTCCTGTCCGACGGACAATTTACACATATATACAACACACGTAGTTTATAATTTAGCCTCAGGCCTCAACACAGAAATATATAATATGGAAATAATGACAACGCAATATGAAACACCGTAAAAACTCATCTGAGCTGCCTCTAGGGCAGGCGCGCAGCAAAACCACATCACAAAAGTCCAATAAAGGACTCAAAATACAATACCGCGCGAATAAATCCAATACAAGCCCCCGATAACAAAACGAATATAAAACATAGACAATGCTGTCAAAAGAAAACAAAACCAGCGGAAGCACCCATCCAAATGGAGTCATGGGGACCCGGGACCGGCAACTAGGCTCTTCCGGCAAGCTATCAACTTGAAAAGAAAATCATTGCAATGGGTGGTGAGTCCAAGTGGACTCTGCGGGTATATAGAAAGATATGCATGACCAACAAAATAGCTGAATAAGCTATAAAGAAACAACATGATACAGTCTCAACAGAAATAGCAGAATATGCATAATTGAAAGTAACAACTAATTGTACATACCAGAAATCAATCTATATCGATCATAAAAGGACTCATACCACACGAGTAAGTGCAGGGTCATCAAACCACACATAAGCCTATCCTGTATGTAGCGACCCGCCTTCTTACTGTCTTTAGACGGATCGTTACTTTTCTCTACTTCTCGACTCTAATACATGACTAAAAGAAATGCGGAAATCTTTTTTTTTTTTTCTCTTTTAAACTTTTAAATTCTACTATCAATTATGTTCTAACTTAAGCAATCATGTATAATAATACCGTGTCATACTCTCTTCTCAATCCCATAGCCAATACCCATCGAAAACAAACTTACCCTTCTTAAACAGCCTGTATCAGTCGACTGATGACGTCATCAGTCGACTGATACGGCTGTAATCTGTTTTACAGATTTCGGCCCTTGCTGTCCAAGGCCACCCTTCCCTCAATTTCGAGCCATATCAAACTACAACATCATTTCTATACTCTATATCAGTTTCCTAAACGATTTAGCCATTCAAACGAATTCATAATCTTGAATTTAGGACTTTTATGGAAGGAAACGAACTAAGCAAGTTTATATAAACTTTAACAATGGATATTGTACCAATCTTAGCTTCTATTACTTTATAACACCAAATACATGTTCTATGACCTTGCTAAAACATCATGAAATATGAATGCAACTTTTCTAAACATATTCGAGCAATGAAACTTAATTCAAAAGGAAAATTGATACTATCTTGGCACAAACACTTTTTCTCTAACAAAGTATCAATATTTCTAACTACTCACACTTTTACTCATCTAATGCAATCATGGGAATATATATGCTAAAGGAAATGACATGGAATCTTTACTCTAAGAATTTAGCATATAAAACTATCCAAAACTCAAATACTCCATAATCTCCATAAAGTAAGAACTTGTAATTTGAATAAACTTAAACACTGCAATTCAAATAACTAAATAGTCTCGTCTCAAAGATCTCTCCATAATCAGCCACCACACACACTTTGCTCAGCACCGCCTCGTCGCCTTCCTTCAGAATTGCCTGCCTTTACCTTTATCTGCAATAAGAGGAAAATGCAACTAGTAAGCAAAAAGCTTAGTAAGTACTATCTAGCTCACAAAAACTCGAAATATGCAAACATGCTTCTAGATCAAACTGAACATCATATGAGATACTAATATGCTTGAAAGAAAACTAAGGACATGTATAACTCAAAACATGCATACTCAAGCAATAAATAATCTCAATTTACTTTTCTTGGCTCAACTTGAAACTTTAGCTATTCTTTAACTTTTGAAAACTTTCTTAAACTTTAGAAAACTTTGCTAAAGCATATACTTGAAAATAATAATCACTTGGATCCACTGAAGACGTAAGTACCATCTGATGCGCGTTCCCTAAAAGGTTGGGGTAGCGAGCCACCAATCCTAATAGAGCAGACCTTGGTCTACCAGGGCCAAGACCTTGGAATTGGACACCTGGATTTCTTTAACGACGCCCTTGGACGCCGGGTACTGGCCTTATAAAATAAAATAACTTTTCTTTCTTTTCTTTCTTATCTGTAAATGCCTTGGCATTTTCTGGAGCACCTTGCGTGCTAAAATCCCTAAGTCTTGACTTTTGGGGATTTCTTAAGGCCTTGGCCTTTTCTTTTCTTATCTTTATCTTCTCTTTCTTTTCTCATAGCTTTTCTTGGCCCTAATCTCATATAGGGACACTCATAAAATATATAAGCATATAATAAACTAAGATCACATGCAAAAACTAAAACTAAAAGAAATATCTCTTTTAAGAACTTTTAAAGGAAATTCTCGCGGAAAACCGCCTCTTACTGCAGGTGAGCAGTACTTACATTGATATCTTGGACTTACAACCAAGATTGAGGTCTAGAACTCGGGAGAAACTCGAGATCTCGAAGAATTCTTCACGTCTACGCGTTCCTCTCGTCGCGGGGATCTCGAATATAGTATTATCTCTTGGAGAAAGGGTCTCGGCCGACCCTTTTGGCCTTGATTTGCGTGCGCACAAGAGAGGAGAGGGAGAGGGGTCGGCGCAAGGGGTGTTGGCCGAAGGGTTTGAGAGAAATCCCAACTTCTCTCTTTAAGTTTTCTATTTATACACTTAAGGATCGGATCAAGCTAACTACAGCTTAAGTATTTATTTTTCTTTCCTTTTCTGTGCTTGATACCCTTAGCCCGGCTGGTTGCGTGCGCTTGCTGTTTCGGTGGTGGTCGCGGATTCAATCCACGGGCTGCCCCTTAGTGGTTTTATTATTTTTGGCTTTTATTTCTTTTTCTTTTTCTTTTTCCAAAAATAGCAAACGGACTCGGAAAATTCCATAAAAATACTCTAAAAATTCCTAAAAATATCTAGAATATTTCTAAACCATTTCTAAATAATTATAAGGACTTTAAAAACTAAAAATGAGAATTTTGGGGCGTTACAATCCCCCATACCTTATGAAAAGTTCGTCCTCGAACTTAGAATAACTCTGGATATCTTTCTCTCATGCTGTCCTCACGTTCCCAGGTAGCCTCTTCATGCTTTTGATTCTGCCAGATGACCTTCACTAGTGGCACTTCTTTGTTTCTTAATCTTTTAACTGCTTTGTCCACTATCTGTGTCGGTCTGCTCTCATAACTAAGATCTTCTTGGATCTGTACTGACTGAGGCTGAATCACTTGGCTAGGGTCGTGAATGCACTTCTTCAGCATAGAGACATGAAATGTGCTGTGGATAGCTGACATATCCTCTGGTAGGTCCAGCTCATATGCTACCTTACCAACCCTCTTTATGATCTGGTAGGGTCCTATGTAGCGAGGACTTAGCTTACCCTTTTTACCAAATCTCATCACTCCCTTCATAGGAGCGACCTTGAGAAATACTAAATCTCCAACTTGGAATTCAAGTGGCCTACGGCGGGTGTCAGCGTAACTTTTCTGTCTACTCTGGGCAGTCTCAATCCTCTGGCGGATCGTCAGGATAGCCTGAGCGGTCTCATCTATAAGCTCAGTCTGGCTGCCTAGTCCTGACTCCATCTCTTTCTTCTCACCAGCTTCTTGCCAACATATGGGTGATCTACATTTCCTGCCATACAATGCCTCATAAGGTGCCATCCTGATAGTGGCCTGATAGCTATTATTGTAGGCAAACTCAGCTAAGCACAGAAATTTACACCAACTACCTTTAAAGTCCAATGCACAAGCCCTGAGCATGTCTTCTAAAATCTGATTTACTCTCTCTGTCTGTCCATCTGTCTGGGGATGGAAAGCTGTGCTGAACTGAAGTCTGGTGCCTAAGGCGTCCTGAACACACCTCCAAAAATGGGAGATGAATCGCCCATCTCTGTCAGAAACGATCGACTTCGGGACTCCGTGAAGCCTGATTACTTCTTTCACATATAGCTGTGCTAATTGCTCTACCGAATGCGATAACTTGATGGCTAGGAAGTGGGCAGACTTGGTCAATCTGTCCATTATCACCCAAATTGCATCGTGTCCATGGGTGGTTCTTGGAAGACCTGTGATAAAGTCCATGGATATTTCTTCCCACTTCCACTCTGGAATGGGGAGTGGCTGTAGAACTCCTCCTGGTCTCTGGTGTTCTGCTTTGACTCTCTGGCAGGTCAAGCAGGTACTGATATATCTGGCCACGTCTCGCTTGAGTCCAGACCACCAGAATCTCTTCTTTAAATCTTGATACATCTTAGTAGAACCAGGATGCATAGAGTATGGGGTACTGTGGGCTTCTTCTCAAATACTCTTCCTTAGTTCCTCATCATCGGGGACGCAAAGGCGGTCTCCAAAATAGAGGATGCCACTGTCTGATACTCGAAACTCTGAATGTTCTGCCTCTTGGATCCCCTGCTTGATCTTCTGGATTTCTGGGTCTTGACTTTGCTTTCTTTGTATATCTACAAGCAGGGTTGACTCTAGAGTCAATGCAGAAAGTTGCCCAATTATTACCTCGACTCCAAAATTCTTTATTTCTTTCTGAAGTGGTAGAGACAGTGATGATAAGGACATCAGTGCCGCACAGGATTTCCTGCTCAGTGCATCTGCCACTTTATTAGCTTTACCTGGGTGGTAGAGGATTTCACAGTCATAATCTTTGACCAACTCTAGCCACCTGCGCTGCCTCATATTCAGATCTTTCTGAGTGAAGAAGTACTTCAAACTCTGATGGTCTGTGAAGATCCTGCACTGCACTCCATACAGGTAGTGT
Source organism: Boesenbergia rotunda (assembly GCA_024364735.1). Taxonomy (NCBI): domain Eukaryota; kingdom Viridiplantae; phylum Streptophyta; class Magnoliopsida; order Zingiberales; family Zingiberaceae; genus Boesenbergia; species Boesenbergia rotunda. The sequence goes on along the minus strand of JAGFNQ010005394.1, from coordinate 19,315 downwards.
CTCCAAAGCTTCAGTGCAAAAACCACAGCTGCTAGCTCAAGGTCATGCGTAGGATAATTCTTCTCATAGTCCTTGAGCTGTCTGGAGGCATATGCTATTACTTTACCGTCTTGCATGAGGACAGCTCCAAGGCCCATCTTGGATGCATCACTGTAAATGTCAAAGGCCTTGTCACTCTCTGGAACAGTCAGTATGGGAGCACTGGTCAGTCTCTTCTTCAGCTCCAGAAAACTGTGCTCGCATTTATCTGACCATTCAAACTTCTTGTTCTTCCTGGTCAAGGCTGTGAGTGGAGAGGCTATCCTGGAAAAGTCCTCCACAAATTTTCTGTAATATCCTGCCAGGCCTAAGAAGCTTCTGATCTCACTGGCATTCTTGGGTCTACACCAGTTGCTGACTGCTTCTATCTTGGCTGGATCAACTTGAATGCCTTCTTTGGATACAATGTGACCTAGGAAGGTCACCTGATCTAGCCAAAACTCACACTTTGAGAATTTTGCATAGAGCTTCTCCTGCTGAAGGATCTGCAGCACTATCCTCAAGTGTGTAGCATGGTCCTCTGGAGTCTGTGAATATATGAGAATATCATCAATAAACACAATGACGAATTTATCGAGATACTCCCGAAAGATGTGGTTCATCAGCTCCATGAAGACTGCTGGAGCATTGGTTACTCCAAAAGGCATCACTACAAATTCGTAGTGGCCGTATCTCGTTCTGAAGGCCGTCCTGGGGATGTCACTTTCTTTAACCTTTAGCTGATGATACCCAGAACGCAGATCTATCTTCGAGAACACTGTAGCCCCTTTGAGCTGATCAAATAAATCATCTATTCTAGGAAGGGGGTACTTGTTCTTGATGGTACCTTGTTCAGAGCTCTGTAGTCTATGCACAGACGCATAGACCCATCCTTCTTCTTGACGAAAGTACAGGAGCTCCCCAGGGTGAATGACTCGGGCGAATGAAGCCCTTGTCTAGTAGCTCCTGGAGTTGCTCTTGTAATTCCTTCAACTCTGCTGGAGACATACGATATGGGGCCTTCGAGACCGGACCGGTACCAGGCACTAGCTCGATCTCGAATTCCACTTCTCTATTGGGAGGTAGTCCGGAATTCTTCTGGGAACACTTCTGGATATTCGCAGACTACCCGTACATCCTCCTGCTTGAGTTCTTTCTTTGCTTCTGAGTCCACTATGTGTGCAAGAAAACCAGCACACCCTTGCTCTAGCATCTGGTGGGCTGCCAAGGCTGAGAGAAATTTCTGAGTCTTCCTCCTTGGGGCTCCCTGAAATTCGAATGGTGGTTCTCCCTCTGGGCTGAAAACCACCTTCCTTCTACGGCAGTCCACTGAAGCGCTGTACTTACTGAGGAAATCCATGCCCAGTATGATGTCGAAGTCCTGCATCGCAAGAACTATCAGATCGACATATAGCTCTCGGTCTGAAATCTTGATTGGCACAGCCCGGAGCCTCTGGGTGGACTCCATGATTTCCCCTGAAGGGAGAGTTGTCAGGAATCTGGATTCCCAACTCTCTGTAGGCACCTGTAACTTACTAGCAAAAGGTACTGATACGAAAGAATGGGTCGCCCCAGTGTCAAACAGTGTAGTAGCTAAATGCTGTAAAATAACTATTTGACCTGTTACGACCGTGGAGGCGCTGGCAGCTTCTTCCTTCGTGAGGGAAAAGACTCTGGCATTGGTTGGAACTGGTGCTGCTTCCAACCCTCTCTGACTGATCTGAGGTCCCTCCAGTATAGTAGGCATGTAGTGTAACTGAGGCTTGCCTCCATGCTGTACGGACGCTGAGGAAGTACCTAAACTTGTTTGGGCAGTCTCTGGATCTGTGTCCCTCTTGTCCACATGAGTAGCATCCAGTTGCACCCAAAAGGCACGCTCCTGGATGGGTCCTCCCACACTTAGGACAAGGTGGATACCTAGCTTGCTTGTTCTCTGAGTTTCCTTTTTGGCTGCCAGGCCACTGCTTCCTTTTGTGGTTCTTATTCTTCCAGTTCTGGTTATTTGGCTGAGGCTTCTGTCCTCCTATTGTCTTGTTCTCAGTCAGGACTGGCTTCTGCTGTGCTTGCTGTGCCTTGATGCTATTCAGGTAGTGCTCTGAGATTAGAGCACTACTGACTAACTCCTCGCTGGTCTGGGGTCGGTGCATCCCGCTGTTCACGTTGAGTGCTATCTCCGGGTTCAGCATGCGAAGCATCAGTCTGACTCGCTCCTTCTCTGTGCTGACTAGCTCTGGGCAGAGGCGAGCTAGTCTGTTGAACTTTGCAACTGCTTCTCCCACTGGTAGGCTACCCTGTCTGAATTCCATGAAGTCCTCGAAGTGCTTGTTGGTAACCTTCATGTGGAAGAATTCCTCATAGAACTCGTGCTCAAAATCTGCCCAGCTCATCTGGTTGACTATCTTCTTACTCTTGACTCGCTCCCACCACATACGAGCATCTCCAGTTAGGCAGAAGGAGGCACATTTGACCTTCTCAACCTCTGGCCAGTCAAGAAGCTCCATTGTGCTCTCTAAAGTCTTGAACCAGCCTGGGCATCCCAGGGCTCAGTCGTGCCTGAGAAGCTTTCGGGTTTCAGCCTCTGCCACTGGACGAGGTATGCTTCTTGTCTTCTGATCACGGCAGGGGTCTCCTGGGTGACTGGGGGAACCTCAGCTACCACTGGAGTTCCCACCCCTGCTGTGGGTGGTGTAGGGGGCACTGGGTGCTGGTTCGCCATCAGTGTGGCGATGGTCTTCTGTTGTTCTGTAATCTGAGCTTGCATTTGAGCAATGACTGCCATCAGGTTTGGCTGCTCTGTGCCAGGCTCACTGTTATCTGGAACTGGAGTTCTGTTATTAGCATTAGGGGCTCGGCCTCTTCTTGCCATCTAATAATGCATAAGGAAACAAGAAATCACTACTACATCTCTAGATATAAACTGGTCTTCCTACTTAGAAATCTGATATCCATTCTAGGGATTAAACATGATTCCATGATACTAAGGGATTAAACATGCTTCCTTGTTCTATGCACATGTGAGTAGTACTTAAGCATTTCTCTATACTGCAATTAAATAAAGGAGCAATAGAAAACTGAAACTTAAAGCTTTCTTACTTGAAGACGGCAAGGTTGATGCTGATGTGTGTGTGATGCTGGAGAATGGAAACTGCTCTGATACCACCTGTAGCGACCCGCCTTCTTACTACCTTAGACGGATCGTTACTTATCTCTACTTCTTGACTTCTATACATGACTAAAGAAAATTGCGGAAATCTTTTTTTTTTTAAACTTTAAAATTCATCTAACAATTATGTTCTAACTTAAGCAATCATGTATAATAATACCATGTCATACTCTCTTCTCAATCCCATAGCCAATACCCATCGAAAACACCTTACCCTTCTTAAACAGCCTGTATCAGTCGACTGATGACGTCATCAGTCGACTGATACGGCTGTAATCTGTTTTACAGATTTCGGCCCTTGCTGTCCAAGGCCACCCTTCCCTCAATTTCGAGCCATATCAAACTACAACATCATTNATTTAATGTGAATAAAATGGAATCTCTCCTTTTATGAGTTATGAATAAACTTAATGTGAATGAAATGGACGTCTCTTCTCTTTAAATGATTTTAATGTGAATGAAATGTGGTCTCTCCTCTTATGAGTTATAAATGAACTTAATGTGAATGAAATTGACGCCTCTTCTTTGTGAATGATTTTAATGTGAATGAAATGGAGTCTCTACTCTTATGAGTTATGAATAAACATAATGTGTCCCCAGGGCTATGGTGCAGTGGTAGGGCGACTAGTCGCTATAGTGACCGATGAGAAACTTCCATGGGGCCGGGCCGGTTAACCCAGGTTCGTCTGCTACTTGGTCCAACATGAATGAACTTAATGTGAATGAAATGGACGCCTCTTCTCTTTGAATGATTTTAATGTAAATAAAATAGAGTCTCTCCTCTTATGAGTTATGAATGATCTTATTGTGAATGAAATGGGCGCCTTTCTCTTTGAATGATTTTAATGTGAATGAAATGGAGTCTCTCCTCTTATGAGTTATAAATGAACTTAGTGTGAATGAAATGGATGTCTCTTCTCTTTGAATGATTTTAAATGTGAATGAAATGAAGTCTCTCCTCTTATGAGTTATGAATGCATTTAATATGAATGAAATGGATGCCTCTTCTCTTTGAATGATTTTAGTGTGAATGAAATGGAGTCTCTTCTCTTATGAGTTATGAATAACATAATGTGTCCCCACGGGATGGACTGATGGTTAGTGCGTGGGTGTTGGCATCTTGAGGTTTGAGGTCAAAAGTTGGCAAAGTCAATGTACCCGCCCTCCCGTCGCACTAGCCACAAGATCCAGACTAGTAGCCCTCGTGATTTACCTCTTCCGTGTTGGCACTGGGATGGATTGGTAGGGGCGCTGGGGGCAAGTGAATCGCCTTTTGCCATCTTGAATGAACTTAGTGTGAATGAAATGGACGTCTCTTCTCTTTGAATGATTTTAAATCTGAATGAAATGGAGTCCTCTAATGAGTTATGAATGAATTTAATGTGAATGAAATGGATATCTCTTCTCTTTGAATGATTATAGTGTGAATGAAATGGAGTCTCTCCTCTTATGAGTTATGAATAATTTAATGTGTCTCCACAGGATGGACTAATGGTTAGTGCATAGGTGTTAGCATCTTAAGGTCTGGGGGTCAAAACCTGACAAAGCTAGTGTGTCCACCCTCCTCTTGCACTAGCCACAGTATCCGGGCTAGTAGTACCCGTGATTTACCTCCTTTGTGTTGTCTCTGAGACGGGCTGATGAGGGCGCTGGGGGCTAGCGAATCACCTTTGTTGAGGCAATCAGCCGTTAAATGATTGGAAGATCATGATTTTGATGTGTGTGCGTGTGTATGTTTAAGGTTAGAGTGTAATGTTGTATTTGATGTGTGTGATTGAGTTCGCAGGACTTGGAGAATCACACATGGTGGACATATCCGAGGGATGAGAGCTGAGGGAGGAGAGCTCCAAGGGCAAGTCGGGAAGTGGAGTTCAAGGGCACACGTGAAGGGTAGCATGGAGGCAAGCCAAGGGAAGGCTTGCGTGCACATCCGAGGGACGATAGCCAGAGGAAGAGGACTTCAAGAGGCAAGCCAAGGGAAGGCTTGCGTGCACATCCGAGGGACGATAACCAGAGGAAGAGGACTTCAAGAGGCAAGCCAAGGGAGCAGACCTGAAGGCATACGTGAAAGAGAAAGTTCGAAGTGGCTAGGACTAAGCTGAGAGGTAGGGCAGTCGACTGCCCTAGGGGTAGTCGACTGCCAAAACTCACAGAGAGTTTTCGGCCTCGGACCAGTCGACTGCCCTAGGGACAGTCGACTGGTATACCCCGAAAAATAGCCGTTGGCTAGCAATTAATGACTAGGCCAGTCGACTGCCCCAGGGGCAGTCGACTGGTGTGGGGTTGGACAGACTGCGAGTTTGTCCTGTTCACCTATAAAAGGAGCACCTTTTTGCACGTGAGCGATACAGTTCCGTACAGTGTCGAAGTGCTGCTCGTCTGAAGAGTGTCTTCTACTTCCTCTCTCATATTACTGCATTTTGTAAAGAGGAAGATCACCACTGTAAAGGTTTCTCCACTTGAAGGAGATTTTTCGATAGTGGAAGTGGTGCGCGGCGTGGATTCTTGGATTAGTCACCCATCTGGGTGGATACCAAGTAACTATTGTTGTTAGCATTGTACTTATTTTCTTTTACATATTATTGTTTCTGCTCGCTAACAACGTTGTAGAGAAAAGAACGACAAAGTGCTATTCACCCCCCCTCTAGTATGCCAAAGCGATCCATCAGTTAGTATCAGAGCAGGTTCGTTTCGGAAGAACTAACCGTCAATCGGAGCAAGTGTAATGGCGTTTCAAGAGGGATAGTCCACCGCACGACCACCCTTCTTCGACGGGAACGACTTCGCTTACTGGAAAGATAGGATGCAATACTACCTTGTGAACGATATTGAGAACTGGATTAGTATTGCAGATGGTTTCGAGGCACCTGTCGATGAAAGAGGAGAACTGACACCGATGAGATCCTGGTCGAAGAAGATAATGAAGAGGGTACAGTCCAATGCCAAGGCCACCACCACACTGCAGTGCGGGCTCTCAAAGGAGCAACTGAACAAGGTGGGGTCGTTCAAAAGCGCCAAGGAACTGTGGGACAAATTGGTAGAACTGAACAAGGGGTCAAACGAGTCCAGAAAAGCCAAGAAGGGCTTGCTTGTGGCCCAACACCAATCCCTATCCATGAAGAGCAACGAGACTGTCAGCCATCTACATGGAAGGGTGAAGGAAGTAATCAATGAGCTCCACGTGATTGGAGAAAAGATCGAGAATCGAGATCTTGTCAGGTACGTCCTACAAGCCTTCCCAAGAACCACCTTATGGGCATCGATGGTGGATGCCTACAAAGTATCAAGGGATTTATCTATAATTAAATTAGACGACTTATTTTGTGAATTCGAACTGCACGAACAAGCTAACGCTTCGACCAAAGAAAAGGGTATTGTTTTTATTGCAGAAAAGGAGAAAAAGAAGAGGAAGGAGAAGAAGAAGGTGGTCTACTCCTCCTCATCCGACTCAGAGGAGTCCATCGCCTCCTTGGATAGCGATCAAGAGGCTTTCATGGTAAGAAAATTTCGTAGAGCTTTTAAAAGTTTTTCTAACAAATCCTATGCTAGGAAAGGGTCCAAAGGTAAGGGTAAGACCAAGGATATCATCTGCTACAACTGCCACCAAGAGGGGCACATGAAGAATGAGTGCCCTCAACTCAAGAGAAGAGATGGCAAGAAGGAGGAGAAGAAGAAATGTGACAAGAAGAAGTCAAAGGGAAAGGAAAAGGGTGCCACCAACCTCAAGACAACCTGGGTGATCCATCATCCTCAGAGGAAGAAGAAGAGCAAGTCTCCCATTTTGCTCTTATGGCACAAGATCACTCAGATTTATCAGATGATGAAAAAAGCTCAAGTAGTGAAGATGAGAGCACCTCCTCTTTATCATCCGAGTCAGAAGCTGTAGGACCGGTGCCGTCGATAGAGGGGGGGGGGTGAATATCGATCATGAAAACTTTGCGGAAATCTTCGTAACTTTCGTTCTAGACTTAGAGTGTTAGCGCAGCGGAAAATAAATCGAACGAAGAAAAAAAGAACAAAAGACACGCGGGATTTTTACTTGGTTCCCGACCCCCCAGGGTCAGTACATCCAAGGCCTATGCACGGGAACGCCCGTCCACTATTGGTCTCCTTCCCGGACTTTCCGGAGGCGGAGAAACCCGATTTACAGTGTAAGATTTACAAGCAATAATATAGAAAAATTAAGTGCGTAATTAAATGAAATCAAACCGAACAAAAATCTGAGACTCGGCCGATTTGGACCTCCGAAGTGCCACGCACCTCCTCCTGGAGCCTCCCGGTCGTAGAGCCTTGTTTCTAGCGCGTTGTCATCGGTCGGAATGATCAGAATAGCTCTGGAATGTTGTGTTTGAAGCAGAGGGGTCGAATCCCCTTATATAGGCCTCCTGGGGGCGCCCTCGACGCTGGGGGCGCCCTGGAAGACTCGGTCAAACCTTATCCTTGCGCCTACTTCGTCGGAGCTGATAACAGCGTTGACCAGGGCGCCCTGGTCAGCCGGGGCGCCCTCATGATGGCTTATCTGTGTTTTGGGTTCGAAACTGCAAATACGGCTTTGAACCAAGGCGCCCCGGACGCTCAGGGCGCCCTGCTTGACACCTTTCTGCCTGCTTCACGTTTACTGCAGTTTTACACTTGGCTCAGGGCGCCCTGGCTGTTCAGGGCGCCCTGGTTGGTGAGGGCGCCCTCCTTGATGGGGGCGCCCTCCTTAAAGCCTTCAAATGGGTTTTTGAGCTTGCTTTGTCTCCGGTTCTTGTTACCTGCAAGATACACAAACACAAAGCATATATACATATAATATTAGGCTTAAGGACTTAGTTCGGACTTCGGATTTGCACGAAACCCTAGGTCGAACCAGCACGAGTTCCTATCCCCGAGAACTCGCCCTTCACCTACTCCTTTCAGGAGACGGTTGCCACCCAGCCCTTCGGGTGGACTTTTACTTAGCTTCCGATTACTCCGGATCTCGAGACGCCCAAACCCTGACCCGTCTCTACTCCTGTCCTTAGTCATCGCTCAGCTAAGTTGCTTAGTCCCTCGGACCAAGTCTTCATTTCCTAGCAGTCCATCGCCAGGTGCCTAGCAACCCTTCGCTAGGTCTTTGTTACCAAGCGGTCCTTCGCCTGGTGCCTAGCAATCCTTCGCTAGGTCTTCTATGCCTAGCAGCCCTTCGCTAGGTGCCTAGCAGCCCTTCGCTAGGTTTTCTATGCCTAGTAGTCCTTCACTAGGTGCCTAGCAGTCCTTCGCTAGGTCTTAGGGTTACGATACCTAGCAGCCCTTCGCTAGGTGCCTAGCAGCCCTTCGCTAGGTCTTGAGGTTTCGATACCTAGCAACCCTTCGCTAGGTGCCCAGCAGCCCTTTGCTGGGACTTAGAGTTTCAATGCCTAGATTAACTAGGACTTTTCTTCAACTAAGGTGACTTCTCTCTTACTCCCCTTTGTCTATTTAGTGTATCACTGACTTAAGTATATTGTCAAACATTAAAACACTTAAAGCGGAATATCATTGATGCAACTTGCACCAACAATCTCCCCCTTTTTGATGTTTGACAATAACTTAAGTTAGATTGGTTTAAGGGGCTAACTTACTATCCTTGGGGTAAAAATGAAAAAGATAAAAAATGATATAAATTTTGAAACTACATTTTTGATCTTTGGGGAAAATTTCTAACTTAAGCACACATCTCTCCCCCTTTGTCATACATCAAAAAATAAAATACTTGCACCAACATTAAAAACCTTTGGTTCTTTTTGAAAATACTTAGTGCAAAAATTTTTGAAAGCATTGTATTTTGAATAATATATTGCAAAAATTATGTAATTTTTTGAAAAATATAAGTACCTTTGAAAATATATTGAATTTTTGAATAAGTAAGTACTTTTGGAAAATGCATAACTTTTGAAAGAATGTTATTTTGGAAAATATAAATACTCTTGGCAAAGATGAGACTTTGAAAAATATAAGTAATTTTTGAAGCATCATATTTTACTTGACTAGGATTCTTTTCCAGTTTGACACAATCCTAGGAAACCTTGTTAACTACAAGGACATTTTCCTAAGTGTCCTGGACATTCTCCAACCCAAGTAAACATTATTTCAAAAATAATTTCATAAGTCACATAAATTTTAACAAATAGAATAATAGTATTTTGAAAGACTTAGATTTTGAAAATATGAAAACATGTTATTAAATAAGTCTTTTAATTTGACCTTCCCCTAAACTTGACCCAATCCCGGGAAGCTTGTTGAACATAAGTACTCTTCCTCTGAGTCTTAAGGTTTGAATCAGATCAAAAGAATAATAATTTTCAAAATGATTTAAAACTTGTTAGACTCCCCCTAAATTTGACACGTCCTAGGAGTCCTTGAAGATCATAAAGTGGACCTTTCCTCTGTGTCTTTAGGGTTTATCAAAGTCAAAGAACCGATAATTTTTAAGTAGATAAATTTTGAAGCCACAATTTGGAAAGAAGATAATTTTGAAAACATATGTAATGCAAATTAAGGTGCAGTTTTCGAAAAATATTTTTAATAAAAAGAACAAAACACTCCCCCTGCATCCAACATCGTTTGACTTTATCTAAGTGCCTTAAGGAACTTTAGTGTTGTCCTAAGAGGCTTGTGTCTAATAGAGTGAGTCAAACAATTTTTGAAAAGATATGTTTTTGGAAAATGTATAATATATATAATCAAACAGACAAGCATGAATTCCATAAAAACATTATTATGTTGAAGCACTATTTTGAAAAAATATTTTTAGAAAAATATTCTAATGATTTTGAAAAACAATTTTGAAAAACATTTTTCAATTTATTAGTCCTTAACATCTCACCTATTTTAGATGTATCAATACAACAAGCATGATTACCTTATAGGTGTATTGTGAGATGCTTAATTTATTTTTCTTAATTTATTAACTCTAAGAATTAATTGAAGCTTGTGTTAGATTTGAATTTGACAAGAAGTAACTTGAATTTGAATTTCAAAAATTGGCTTCCAGGTCTTGGCGAGGCACTAGGCCTTCTTTGGTCGTAGCCTTATGGGATCATCCACCCTTTCCTTGACAAAGCCTTTTAATGAAATTTCATTTTCAAAAGTACTTTTTGAAAAATTCTGATCTAACTAGTTTGAGTTTTGGATCGGTAGCTTCGGCTAGTTTCACCAGACTAAAGAGACCAAGTATACTTGATCTTATTAGAGTTGGCTTCCCTAACGTACTATCATCTCACCGTCACCCAATACTAGGTTGATCAAGTTTCAATTATTCTTTTTCCTATAGCCGTTCTAATATATGCATAAAATTTAAATATGAATGACATGTCATATATTTTAAAAGAATAGCAAATGCATGTCATGGCAGTTATGCATGAGTCAAACAAGTCAAATAATTTTATTTAAGTTTCTAAAATGTATCAAATTCTCGATTTGATACATGTCGAGTGAACCCGCGAGTATGTCAACCCACTTTGACATATTTAATGTTATTAATTTTAATTGTTACACTTTGGGTAAAATTTTACTTTAGTTTGACTTTAAGTTATTTAAGATTTTAGTTGGATTTAGGTTAATTACAAATTAATTGAGGTTGAATTAATTAGAAATTAATTGAGTAGGAATAATATTAAGTTAATTTTAATTGAAGTTATAATTCAATTTTATTTTGAATTTAATTTGAATTTAATTGAATTAATTTGAACTTAATTGACTTATTTAAGATTTAATTAATTAATTTAAATTTTTAAGAATTAATTAATTTGAATTTGAATTATTTAGTATTAATTAATTTAAATTTAATTAGGATTTAATTCGAATTAAAATTTGAAATTTGAATTTCGAATTAATTTAAGTTTGAATTGTGAATTTAATTAATATTTAATTAGAATTTAATTAAGATTTAATTTGAATTTAATTAATAATTTAATTTGAATTTAATTAAGATTTAATTTGAATTTAATTAAGATTTAATTTGAATTTAATTTGAATTTAATTAGGATTTAATTCGAATTTAGTTTGGATTTAATTTGAATTTAATTTGAATTAATTTGAATTTAATTAGGATTTAATTCGAATTTAATTTGGATTTAATTTGAATTTAATTTGAATTTAATTAGGATTTAATTTGTATTTAATTTGAATTAATTTGAATTTAATTTGAATTAAATTAGGATTTAATTTGAATTAATTTGAATTAATTTAGATTTAATTTAAGATTTAATTCGAATTTAATTAGGATTAAATTAAGATTTAATTTGAATTTAATTAGGATTAAATTAAGATTTAATTCGAATTGAAATGATTAATTAATAATTGTGGGTTTAAATTCATCATTTTCATTATTTCAAAAATTTCTGCTTCATTTTTGTCTTTCTTTTCAAGTTTTTCTAATAATTTTGATTTATTTGAATTTTTGTAATTTTTATTGATTATGTCCTTTATCTTAGAAAATTCTATCTCCTACTCAAGATTAAATTTTTCAATATCCTCACAGTAGGTGGAGTAAATTGGGCCACTAGTTAAAGTTTTATAATAATATTCAATATTATCTATGATTAAGTTATTATCTAGGAGAATTTTATATTCAAAATTATCCTTAGAATTATTCTCAAATATATTTTCATTATTAATCTTCAGATTATCTTTAAGATTTTCAGAATTAATTTCTGAATTAATCTTGAAAGTTTCAAAATTAATTTCTGGATTAATCTTGAGATTTTCAGAGTTATTTTTATAATTTTTAGATTCGAATTCAAATTTATACAACGGATTTTCAAATTTGAATTTGTAATTATCTAAAGGATTTTCTGACTTAGAATTATCCTTAAGATTTTTGAATTCAACTTTATCCTTAGGATTTTCAAATTTGAATTCGGTTTTATCCTTAGGATTTTCGAATTCGAATTTGGATTTATCCTTAGGATTTTCAATTTCGAGTTCGGGATTGATTTCAGATTTAGATACAGAATTAATTGCATCATTATCTGTAGAATTATCAGAGTTTATTTTAGATTTAATATCAGAATTAATTTTAGCAATTATTGAATTGGTATTAATGATTAAATAATTTATTTCTAACATTTTAGCCATATTCACATTATGTAACTGATTATTTAAAATATCTAATTGACTATGCAATAATTCTAACTTCTCAGAAAAATTATCTAAATTATTAAAAGACATTGCAGGAATTTGTAAAACTTTTGGAACATAAATTTTACGTACCTTTGCCGGACATTTGTTTTTGTAATGCCCGTATTTTTCGCATTTGAAGCATCTGATATGGCTTTTGTCCCTCCGGTTTCCTGGCGCTGGTGCCTCCTTCGCCGCCGATGATGAACGATTTTTACGAGTAGGGCACTGATTTTTGTAGTGCCCTCTCTCCCTGCACGTGAAACAAATAATATGCAATTTAAGATTAGACATTAAAAAAAAATACCTGATTCACCCCTGAGCTCCCCCTCAACTCCTGGCGTCGTTGCTCCGTCGGCGGTTAGTCCGGTGAAGAGCGGCTCGGCTCTGATATCAATTGTAGGACCGGTGCCGTCGATAGAGGGGGGGGGGTGAATATCGATCGTGAAAACTTCACGAAAATCTTCGTAACTTTCGTTCTAGACTTAGAATGTTAGCGCAGCGGAAAATAAATCGAACGAAGAAAAACAGAGCAAAAGACACGCGGGATTTTTACTTGGTTCCCGACCCCCCAGGGTCAGTACATCCAAGGCCTATACACGGGAACGCCCGCCCACTATTGGTCTCCTTCCCGGACTTTCCGGAGGCGGAGAAACCCGACTTACAGTGTAAGATTACAAGCAATAATATAGAAAAATTAAGTGTGTAATTAAATGAAATCAAATCGAACAAAAATCTGAGACTCGGCCGATCTGGACCTCCGAAGTGCCGCGCACCTCCTCCTGGAGCCTCCCGGTCGTAGAGCCTTGTTTCTAGCGCGTTGTCGTCGGTCGGAATGATCAGAATAGCTCTGGAATGTTGTGTTTGAAGCAGAGGGGTCGAAGCCCCTTATATAGGCCTCCTGGGGGCGCCCTAGACGCTGGGGGCGCCCTGGAAGACTCGGTCAAACCTTATCCTTGCGCCTACTTCGTCGGAGCTGATAACAGCGTTGACCAGGGCGCCCTCATGATGGCTTATCTGTGTTTTGGGTTCGAAACTGCAAATACAGCTTTGAACCAAGGCGCCCCGGACGCTCAGGGCGCCCTGCTTGACACCTTTCTGCCTGCTTCACGTTTACTGCAGTTTTACACTTGGCTCAGGGCGCCCTGGCTGTTCAGGGCGCCCTGGTTGGTGAGGGCGCCCTCCTTGATGGGGGCGCCCTCCTTAAAGCCTTCAAGTGGGTTTTTGAGCTTGCTTTGTCTCCGGTTCTTGTTACCTACAAGATACACAAACACAAAGCATATATACATATAATATTAGGCTTAAGGACTTAGTTCGGACTTCGGATTTGCACGAAACCCTAGGTCGAACCGGCACGAGTTCCTATCCCCGAGAACTCACCCTTCACCTACTCCTTTCAGGAGACGGTTGCCACCCAGCCCTTCGGGTGGACTTTTACTTAGCTTCCGATTACTCCAGATCTCGAGACGCCCAAACCCTGACCCGTCTCTACTCCTGTCCTTAGTCATCGCTCAGCTAAGTTGCTTAGTCCCTCGGACCAAGTCTTCATTTCCTAGCAGTCCATCGCCAGGTGCCTAGCAGCCCTTCGCTAGGTCTTTGTTACCAAGCGGTCCTTCGCCTGGTGCCTAGCAATCCTTTGCTAGGTCTTCTATGCCTAGCAGCCCTTCGCTAGGTGCCTAGCAACCCTTCGCTAGGTCTTCTATGCCTAGTAGTCCTTCACTAGGTGCCTAGCAGTCCTTCGCTAGGTCTTAGGGTTACGATACCTAGCAGCCCTTCGCTAGGTGCCTAGCAGCCCTTCGCTAGGTCTTGAGGATTCGATACCTAGCAACCCTTCGCTAGGTGCCCAGCAGCCCTTTGCTGGGACTTAGAGTTTCAATGCCTAGATTAACTAGGACTTTTCTTCAACTAAGGTGACTTCTCTCTTACTCCCCTTTGTCTATTTAGTGTATCACTGACTTAAGTATATTGTCAAACATTAAAACACTTAAAGCGGAATATCATTGATGCAACTTGCACCAACAGAAGCTTCGGTAAGTGAGGTATACCACTTACCCTTCTCTACTTTAGTAAAGATCATTTCTAGCACTAACATTGACTTAGCTAAGGCTAGAAGTAAGATTAAGGATCTAAAAGAAGAGATTGTCATGCTTAGAGTAAAATCTACCAAACTTGAAGAATTGCATGCTAGTTCTACTACTTCACATCTTGAAACTGAAAATAGGGAACTAAGGAAAAAGGTAGATGACCTCACAAAGACCCTTAGGAAATTCCAAGTAGGATCTAGCAACCTAGATATGATAATCAACAGTCAAAGGGCCGTTTACAACAAGGCCGGTCTGGGGTGTAGGCTAAAGACAAAGGAAGTGGCCTTTGTATCACTCACGGGTAGGATTGGTGCATCTAGGAGACTAGGGGTTAAGGGAAACACCAAGAGGGCATGGGTACCTAAAAGATTTCTAAATAATGCTTATGGATCAAATATTTGGGTACCAAAAGAGTATGTTTTTCATGTTGTATAGGTAAAGATGAAGGAGGCCTCAACTATGTGGATAGTAGATAGTGGATGCTCAAGACACATGACCGGGGATGTGAGCAAGTTCACTACTATTAGCTACTTGAGAGAAGGGACGGTCTCCTTTGGAAATTGTGAAAAATTGAGAATTATTGATAGGGGCACCATTGAGGTATCTCCCATGATTTCTATACATAAGGTACTCTTAATTAAAGATATGAAGTTTAACTTGCTGAATGTGAGTCAGTTATGTGATGCAGGCTTTAGAGTTGAATTTTATGCTAGAAAATGCATAATAAGACATAATGAATCAAATGATGTCATATTAGAAGGGTTTAGAGAGGCAAATTTATACTATCTTGATCTTACTTATGCTACTAACAATGTTGCTAAGTGTTTCATGTCTAAAGAAGAAGAAGAGTGATTGTGACACCGGAGACTTGGACATGTCAACATGAAAAGCATTGCAAGAGTAGCCAAGGAAGAGTTGGTGAAGGGGCTCCCTATGATCAAGTACGAGAAGACAAAATTGTGTGATGCATGCCAAGAGGGTAAGCAATCAAAATCATCACACAAAGGTAAAACCCTAACCACTACTACTTTACCATTAGAGATTTGCATATAGATCTATTTGATTGTCATAGTACTTCCCTCACTTATAGGGAGTAAATATTGTTTAGTGATAGTAGATGACTTTTCAAGGTTTACTTGGGTTTTCTTCATGAAACATAAGGACGATACCCTAGGATTGTTTGCAGATTTAGCAAAAGGGTAGAAAACAAAAAACATCTTAAAATTAACCGAATTAGGAATGACCATGGTGGGGAGTTCCAAAATGCAAGTTTCACACAATTTTGTGTTGAAAATGGATACAAACATAAATTTTCATGCCCAAGGACTCCTCAACAAAATGGGGTAGTTGAGAGGAGAAGTCGAGCCCTACAAGAAGCTGCTAGGACTATGCTTAATGCATATTCTCTTCCTAGCTACTTTTGGGCCGAAGCGGTTAACACCGCTTGCTATATCCAAAATCGAGTGTTGGTACATAGGTTCCTAGGAAAAACGCCTTTTGAATTATAGAATGGAAGAGTACCACAAGTCCATTACTTTAGGGTCTTTGGGTGTAAAGTCTATACCCTAAATGTTGGGGCCGATAGACGAGCTAGAGGGGGGGGGTGATTAGTTCCGATTTGCTCCGTGATGATTTGTCGCGTTGGAAGACTCGAGCAAACGCTAACACTAAGGATTTACTTGGTATCCACCCCGGACGGGTGACTAATCTAAGGATCCACTCTCCTCACTCTCTCATACACTATGAAATATCTCCTTATTGGGGTAGAGAAACCTCTTACAAGCTTCCAATAAATACAACAAGAATCTAAGCAAATACAAAATGAAATCTTACAAGATTTACAATGATAAGCTCAAGCTTTGTTTTCCTTGCTATCTTCAAGCTTATGATTGCCTCTAGAATCTTGGAAATGCAACAGCAATATCCTCCAAGGCTTCCCTTGAAATGACACTGATGAAGGAGAAGAAGGGGAGAAGAGATTTGCTCAAAACCTGCATGAAAACCCTTATACCCGACGCCTAGGGTTTCTAGATCGATTACCCAATCGATTACCACGTCAAATCTAGCCGTTCAACGACTAGTTTTCGAACCGTAATCGATTATCCAATCGATTATGAGT
The DNA here is from genome assembly GCA_024364735.1 of Boesenbergia rotunda. Taxonomy (NCBI): domain Eukaryota; kingdom Viridiplantae; phylum Streptophyta; class Magnoliopsida; order Zingiberales; family Zingiberaceae; genus Boesenbergia; species Boesenbergia rotunda. The sequence continues at coordinate 2,808 of JAGFNQ010005394.1, read as the reverse complement.
GCCCTGAATCGATTACCCAATCGATTCAGAACCCTTCTGTTCTCTCGCGCAAACTACCCTAATCGATTAGCCAATCGATTACCGATACCCTGAATCGATTACCCAATCGATTCAGGACCCTTCTGTTCTCTCGCGCAAACTGCCCTAATCGATCAACTGATTGATTCACCCAATCGGAATCCAACCTAACTTGTTTTCACAAGTCTAGGATCCCCTACCAAGTGTCCGGTCAACCCCTTTGACCTACCTGAATTTCTACTGCCTAGCTACCAGCTCGGACTTAACCTGGTTCCCAACCAGATTCGCCTAACCCTCGAGTTAGGTCTAGTCTCTCGGTAGACTTCCACCTTGCCAGCATGTGATCTCCCCGATCCATCTGGACTTCACCTAGTCCCACTAGGTGTGCCTAGTCCCACTAGGCCTTTTCCGATGCCAGCGTGCGGTCTCCCCGATCCATCTGGACTTCACCTAGTCCCACTAGGTGTGCCTAGTCCCACTAGGCCTTTTTCCGATGCCTAGCGTGCGATCTTCCCGATCCACTTGGACTTCACTTAGTCCCACTATGTGTGCCTAGTCCCACTAGGTCTTTTCCCATGCCAGCGTGCGATCTCCCCGATCCACCTGGACTTCACCTAGTCCCACTAGGTGTTTTCCATCAAGCCTCCAATCAACCTTGACACACTTGACATCATACAATATTCAAACATCATATGACATTCAAACATCATTATCAAACATCGAAACATTCAACCTTAAGCTCACCAAGCTTACCAGACTTAAGCTCACCCGAGCCTAGTCAAACTAACCAAGATTGCACCAACAATCTCCCCCTTTTTGATGTTTGATAATATGTTTGAGAAAGACAAATCCCTATTAGCCTTTCAATCTCTCCCCCTTTGACATATATCAAAAACTCTCCCCGAGAGTCTATATGGTCAAAGGCTTGCTCAATGAAAGTCTCATACCTTCCATTTGAACCTATGCTCATCCTTGAGCATTCATCATAATGAAGATTTCCAATCTTTATTCTTTCACTTATCCCAAAAATAAAAATTCAAACGCATGCTTTTAAGGAAGACCTCCCCCTCAAAACATGCTCTAACCCTCCATCATTGCACCAACAATGATTTTTGAGTTCATAAAACTTTAGGAAATCTCAACTCGAGGTTATGAGATTTTGAGATTCAAGAGTTGAATCAAAACCTCTCCTTAACCCTATAGTTTTCACCAAAACTATCCCTCTTTTGATTTCACAATGAAATTTACCCAAATATACTTATGGAAGTAATTTAAGGTCTAGGGATTGTTAGGTTACTCAAAAATGGGTTATTGGACTGAAAACAGACAGTTTCAGTCTCACCAATCGATTGGTGTTGGGAACCAATCGATTGGGCTATGCCTTAATCGATCAACTGATCGATTACGACTGCCCTTAATTGATCAACAGATTGATTACGTGAGCTTCTGTGCTCGCAGATAGGGTTAACAATCGATTGACCAATCGATTGAAGTATCCTAATCGATCACCTGATCGATTGGGAGTTTTTGATTTTGAAAATATATTCAGTCCGAATTTTAGAAACCCCTAAATAATTCTACAAAATTCAAAAAATCCTAAAATTTTGTGTAGACATTATTTATTACATATACTATCAAGGAAAAATAATTTGACATGAAAATACCTTCCTTTTTAAAGATTGACACAAAAATGGAAACCATTGAAATATTTCAATGTTTCACTCTATTTTGTATCTAATTCATCAATGATGAGATCTATCAAAAGATAGTCTTCACCAAGGTTTTCCAAGATAGTTTTGAAATAGGTTTCAAAAATAATTTCCAATCATGTTCCTTGGGCTAAATGCACATGACTTGTACATTAACTTTCCCAATGATTGGAGTTCATTTATATTCAAATTTTGATGAATTTACAACTCAATAGGATGCATATAAACCAACAACTTGAGTTATTTTCATCACCCTAACATCTCACATGTTTCTAATGTATCTCAAAAACACATACAAGTCATCTTATGGTCTTCGTGAGATGTAAAAGTCATATTCCCCCTAAACTAAGGGTTCATGCATTTTTACCTAGGCATTATAATCGTTAATCATCCACCTAGGATGTTAATTACTGTCAATGTCCATAATTTCAATAAAAACTAAACTAATGCATGATAATGACTATGACATGCATCATATGAGGATTTTCAAAAGAAATTATAGCTAGATGATGCATGTATGACATGACATGTAATATTTTCATAATAAAATATGAATGATGGATTATGATGTCATGGCATGTGATAGGGCATACAAAACATGATATAATAGCACAAAAGAAAATACTTAGATTTCCTATCTAAGTATCAATAACTCATCGCTAAGCCATTGATAATCCTAACTTTGCCCCTAATTTCCAAGATAATGCCAAAACCCCCAACTTGGCCTATCTTGGATTCTAACCTAGTTGTGTCAACTTTTATTAAATTCAATCTTCCAAAAATATAGTGTGGCACAAATTTTACTCTTCATAGAGTAAGCAAATAACTCCTTCATTTTCAAGGGTAATAACTCCTCGAAAATGTCCCAAAGTGCCAACTTCATCAATGTTAGGTTAACTACCCTTCCAATTTGAGTTGACACTCCCTACCTATCTAGGGTGTGGCAAACACACTCTTAGGAACCCAAAACCTATTGGTGCTCCTTGGGTGTTCTAGGTATTCACTAGGGATAACTTCCCTTGATACCTTCCTAAAGACTTTTCTAGGCTTCTCCGAAGCCTTAGTCATGTTAGTCTTGTCT
>JAGFNQ010005393.1:155525-215833 GCA_024364735.1 Boesenbergia rotunda | reverse complement strand
GGGCGCCCCGAGCCATCCGGGCGCCCCGGTCAAACCGGATCCCGAGGATAAGGGGATCAGACGGCGACCGAGCAACAACCGGATCTGCTGCCACGTGGGGGGCGCCCCCGTCGACCAGGGCGCCCCCAGGCCCTATATAAAGGGCCCTCGACCTCCTTCTTCAGAGCATCAATTACTGCGACGCTTCCACGCTCTACAGCTTTCATTCAACGCATCCAAACGCTCCGACGACCGCGCTCTGCTCCAGGAACTTCCCGACTCAAGTCCGAAGCGCCGTCGACCTCCCGCTGCACCGAAACTCGAGCCTACCCGGGAGTTGGTAAATACAGAAGTGTAATCTTTCTTATTGCAATTTGTATTTCTCTTCTGTACATTCTACGCATTATAGAATTGCCCAAAGTAAACGGTCAACGACCGTGGGCCTTGGAGTAGGAGTCGACCCAGGCTCCGAACCAAGTAAAACGACCTTGTTAGCATTGTTTGTTTGTTCTTATTTCCGCTGCGCACTTACTCTTTTTTAAATCCGAACGATTTGCGACATTCACCCCCCTCTCGCATTTCTCGATCCAACAAGTGGTATCAGAGCGGGGAATTCAAACTTGGTGCAACCACCAGTTTGAAAATTTTTCGGATTTCTTTTCGTTTTTCTCTCTTTTTTTTTAAATATTTTTTCGAATTTTTCTTTCAAGGTTGGTGCAACACCCCTTGAAATTGTTTTTTTTTTTTCTTCCCGCACTACTAATCCAAGACCAAGTCTTGGAATATTTTTTGTTGTTTTTTTGTTTGCTATTTCAGAACAAATGGCCATCCAAGAAGGCTTTAGCACCGCCAGACCTCCACTTTTCAGTGGAGAAGACTTTCCTTACTGGAAAAGTCGAATGGAGGTCCACCTGAAAACTCAGGTGGATATGTGGATAATCATCCAGTCTGGACTGATGATTCCCACAAATGCTGAAGGCGTACCGCAAAACTACTCAGAGTGGGACACTGGCCCTTAAACTCAAAATCGAAGCTGACGCCAAAGCAACTCAGACCCTCCAATGCGGACTAACGAAAGAGGAGCTGAACCGCGTAGGCCCCTTCAACAGTGCCAAGGAGCTATGGGCTAAACTAATCGAGCTCCACGAAGGAACTTCGGATACGAGGATCAGCAAACGGGATCTGCTACTGAACAAGCTCTTCACCATCAAGATGGCAGATAACGAGACAGCAGCCCAGCTCCATTCCAGAATCCAGGAATTGATGAACGGTCTTCACGCAATAGGTCACAAGGTTCAAAACCGTGATCTTATAAGGTATGCCCTAAACGCGTTCCCTAGAACCACCTTGTGGGCATCTATGGTAGATGCATACAAGGTCTCTAGGGATCTTTCAAAAATTAAGTTAGATGAGTTATTTTCTGAACTTGAACTTCATGAACAGACTAACTGCAATTTGGCCGAGAAAAGTATAGCTTTCTTTGCAGGGAAAACAGGAAGGACAACTAAGAAGAAAACTCAAGTTGAACCCGAGTCTACCTCAGACTCAAAAACAGAAGATCAAGAAGGAGATCAATCTGAACTGGTCCGGCTATCTCGAAGCTACTACAAAAAGTTGAAGAACCAAGCCAACACACGGAGAACAAGCCGAAGAAAGGATGAACCAGCTGAACCAGCAACTGACAAACACAAGCCCAACGTAACCTGCTACGAATGCAAGAAGAAGGGCCACTACAAGACTGAATGTCCAAGCCTAAAGGAGTCCAAAAGACCAGAAAGAAGAAGGCACTCCAAGCAAGCTGGGACGAGTCTTCTCAGAAGAAGAAGAAGAAGCACCGCAGTCCAATCTTCTGCCCTGATCGCTTCGGATCAAATCGAGACTGACTCAGACTCAGACCAGGACGACGCAAGCTGACCTTCTCCGACCGACGGCGAAATAAGGGTAACAGGTTTTCAAAATTGCAATTAAATTCTCTTATTTCTTATCTATCCCGAGATTTGGCGAAAGCCAAACTCCGAATCGAGTCCCTCCGACAGGAAGTAAAACTCCTGAAAGAGGGAGCTGAGTCTAAATCCTTAACTGAGAAAATTCAGGAAGGAACCCCTGATCAAGTTGAAAAACTTGAATCAGAGAATTCCTCCCTGAAAACTCAAGTTAAGGACTTACGAACAGCTTTAGAACGATTCACTTCTGGTTCCAAGAATCTTGATATGATTTGGAAAACAGAAGTCTGTTCTAAACGATCCGGACTTGGCTACAGAACCAAATCTCGGCAAAGATCTTACTTTGCTGTACTGAACCGGTCAAGACCTAAGGTTCAGGCATGGGTGCCAAAACTATGCCTGACTAAACCAACTGGTTCAAATCAATTTTGGATCCCCAAGGACAAGATTCACATCTTGCCTAACCCATACAGAGGCTTTAGTCCAGGGGGAGTCAAAATCAAAAAATTTTTATAATTAGATAATTTTTTTTTTGTAATTGCTTGATTGCATGTTTATTTAATTTTCTGCAATTTGCCATGCTTAGATGTAGGAATACTTAGATTTAAGGACTCAATTACTTGAAATTTGAAAACATAGTATTGGGAGGAGGTGAGATGATAGTACGTTGGGGAAACCAACTCTAATAAGATCAAGTCTACTTGGTCTCTTTAGACTGGTGAAACCAGCCGAAGCTACCGATCCAAGACCCAAGCTAGCTAGACCAGAAAATGACCTAATTTAATTTGAAAATGAAATTTCATTAAAAGGCTTTGTCAAGGAAAGGGTGGATGATCCCATAAGGCTACGGCCAAAGAAGGCCTAGTGCCTCGCCAAGACCTGGAAGCCAATTTCTGAAATTCAAATTCAAATTATCTTTTGTCAAATTCGAATCTAACTCAAATTTCAAATAATTATAGTTTCTAATCTGTTTTCAAAATTTCTATTTTAACTTATTCTTTTTGAAAAACTTAATCAGTTTTCAAAATTTTTTTTTCTAAATTTTGTTTCAAAATAAATAACTTTTCAAAATAAATTAAATTCTTTTCAAAATTAATTTTTACCCTCAAACCTGTCTCACAAAAACCTTAAGGTTAACGTGATTGAAAACCCTAGACGGAGTGAGACAGACTAGGAATGAAACTCAATTAAGCTATCTCTAACTCAAATGGATCCAAACACCAAATTCTTATTGTAAACATAAAATTTGGACCAATGGATTTAATACGGGTGCTCCAGACATGACTGGAGACAAATTGAAGTTCACCAAACTAAGTTCAAAACCTGGTCAGGCATTGGAACAATGCTACATCAAGGTAATTTGGTCAGGTAATATTGAACTAAATCAATTTCATTATTAAGAAGTTCTATGGTGGAAACTTAGTTTTAACTTACTTAGCAAAGTCAGTATGTGATATGGTTATAGTACTTAAAATTCTAATTGCCTGATTAGAATGCACAAGACTCAGAAATATGCTAAGGGCTAGAAAACAATGTATACACTATATCTTCCCTATACCCATGCATGTTAACACGTAGAAAATCAAAACTGCAAGGAGATAGTCATACCAATCTAAGACTATCCTTATCCACTTGGCTTAATCAAAGGTTCCATAATAAGTAATAAACCTAATGTGAATCTGTAATCAAGGCAAACAAACCAGTAGTCACAAATTGATCCAATCTGATCACCCAAACACACTTGAGCTCCACACCTGACTATGATTCAATGGAGCCAAGTAAAGTGGAAACCGATACTGCTTATGTAATTGAGACTACTCTAGTCACCTGGTCAGTTCTAAGACAAAGTGAAACCTGAACCATTAACAACTTTTGTAAATTGATGAAAATCAAAATGATACAAAATAAAAACTAGGTTGACCATGGGGAGAATTCGAGATCAAGATTGAAGAATTCTGTAAATAATGGATATAAACACAATTTTCGTGTCCAGACACCAACAAAATCATAGTAGAAAGAAAAATAAACCTACAGGAAGCTGCTAGGGCTATGCTCAATGAATTGACTACCTAACCCTATTGGGCGAAGCAATCAGCACAGCTTGTATATCAAATAGGATTCTACCTAGAAGGTTAATAAACCCCATGAACTTTCTACCATAGACTTCCAAACCTACACTATCTAGAGTCTTTGATTAAAGTCCTATCTTAATACCAAAGACTATTGGAAAGTTCAATCCAAGTCAAACCCAGGTATCTTCTTAGGGTATTCACAACAATAGAGCTTATAGAGTCTACATAAGATAACTAAGAATAAGAACAACCAACTTAATATTGATGAAGAACTAACCAAAATCTGAAATTTGACTTAGCTTCATCAATACTGATCAGAGAGTACTCTGAAACCCCAATGAACCCTTAATGACTTAACAATTAACCAACTTCTGAATCAGTTGAACCAACCAATGAACCCAGAACTGAACCTATTGACCAGCTGGACCTGAAGCTGAGCCAAGTACTAGAAAAACCAGAAACCCAGACTAAGTCACCCAGCTGCCAAATCGTAGGTGATCCAACCTTAGGAGTTAGAACTAGAGCTTCCTATAGAATCCTAGTCAAATAGCCATGATTCAAGATTAACCTAAGACTATTGAGGAGCCCTACCTGATCCTACTGGATCCTAGCCTCAAGAAGAGTTAGCCGAATTTGAGAGAAACCAAGTCTGGGAGTTAGTACCAAGCCTAAGGGCAAACTGTAATTGACACCAAGTGATTTAGGAATAAGTTTAACGACCAGTAAATAGTCCGAAATAAAGCCCGCTTAGTAGCTAAGGGATTAGCAAGTAGAAGGTTGGATCTATGATAAACCTATGCCCTGTAGCTAGACTTGAGTCTATAGGATGTACTAGCCTTTGCATCCCATAAGATTTAAATTATACCAAATGGAGTAAAGTCAGCCTTCTTAAATGGGCTTATTAAGGAAGAAGTTTATGTAGGACAACCCCAGGTTTGAGGATATAGAAAAACCCGATCAAGTCTACAACTTAGTAAAGCCTTTATGGACTAAACAAGCACCCAGGCCTGGTATGAAAGATTATCCATTACCTATTTCTAAAGAATTCAAACAAGGTCAAATGACCCAACCTTGTTTGTTAAAATTTAGAAAGATAGTTTATTGCCCAATCTATGTAGATGATAAATATGGATCAACCAACTCTAATTTCTAAAAGATTTGTAACAATAATGGAAAATGAGTAGTGGGAACTCACTCCTTCCTAGGGTACAAATCAAATAAACTAAGGATGGAAATTATGACATCAACTAAATATGCTAAAGAACTAATTAAGAAATTTAAATGGATACTCTAAAAGTATAAGTACCCAATGCCACAAATGTGAAATAGATATACCTTGATCAAACCAGTAGACCTAAACTTTATAGAAGTATGATAGGAAGTCTACTATACCTTACAGCCACAGACTGATATACTTTTTCAGTAGGAATGTGCCTAGGTACCAACCTGTGCTAAGGAAACTCACTTAGCAGCCCCTAAAACGATTTTAAGATACATTAAGGGCACCCTAAATGTAGGATATGGTACCCTAGGACTTCATCCTTTAAGTTGTCAGGATACTCTGATTCTGACTATCTGGTTGTAAATTAGATAGAAAAAGTACAAGTGGAAGCTGTCAACTTTAGGAACAGCTTAGTAAGTTGGTGAGTAGGAAGCAACATGTGTTGCTCTATCCACAACTGAAGCTGAATATGTAGCCTTAGGAGATGTGTAGCTCAACTCCTATGGATGATGCACACCTTAAGGACTTTCAGCTAGACTACAATCAGACCCAAGTCAATATTGACAATATTAGCTCAATTAACTTAACCAAAAACCCAATACAACATTTAGAACCAAACACATAGAAGTGAACATCACTTGTAAGAGATCACGTAGCTAGGGGTGAAATAATCCTGAAGCATGTAGACTCCAAGTCCAACCTAGCGACATATTCACTAAACCCCTACCTGAATCTGAGTTCAGCTCACTGAGAAGGCAGTTAGGATTATGCTTAGTAGAGTAGAATCATTTTTTTTGCTTCTGCCTTAATTGAAAATGCTTTAATTCAGTTTAAAATGTTTTCTTTGTCAAAAATGTTTTACTTTGGTTTTAAAATTTTTTTTCTTGACTTAGTTTTATTTCAAAAAACTACCCCCTTCAAAACTAGGTTTTTTTCGAAATGGACTTAGCCTAGGCTCTAACCCTAGAATTACATGCACCTATAGATCTAGAAGCCAGCATCTCACAAGCACCTTAGGGTACTTTGAATGATAACCTAGAAAGGGTTGAGATGCTTAGGACTTTGCCTTAACTCAAGATGCTTTAAGTCAGTGCATCTGCAGTAGTTGGGGCACTAAATACAAACTGAACAGCAATCAAGTTAAGTATCAAGTTTAGACAATCCAACTTGAACAATGCACTTAACTTGACTAACCCTAGCGAAAACTACTGTTTATAACAGTTGGTAAGTAGCTAATTGGGTTAGACACGTACCTAAAGATTTAACCAGACTTAGGCTCCAGTTTGATTCAGTACAGCAAATGCTTTAATTATTGTAATTTTTTTCTACATTTTTGATATATGTCAAAGGGGGAGAGTTGGAAAGGAAACAGGGAACAAAAATTGTTTTAAAATTTTTATTTTGAAAATGCAAAGTTAGTTTTATTTCTAAACTCTGAATGTTTTGTTTAAAATTATTGTTAAGCTTAAAGGTTTTAAAAAATTTCCAACTCTGAACTATGTGTTTTGAAATTATGTTTAAGCTTAACATAGTGCTTGAAATTTTTCCAAACTGAAAATTTTCTAAGTCTGAAATTTTTCCAAACTGAAAATTTTCTGAGTCTGAAATTTTTCCAAACTGAAAATTTTCTAAGTCTGAAATTTTTCCAAACTGAAAATTTTCTAAGTCTGAAATTTTCCAAACTGAAAATTTTCTAAGTCTGAACTTTTTCAAAACTTGAAATCTTCTAATTACTTAACTCACACCACCTATTTTTGAAAAACCTAGGGGGAGATTTCTTCCAGGGGGAGGAAATCTAACTTAGGATTTCAATTTCAGCATTTTTCCTTAACTTTTTGAACTAGGTTGCCATATATCAAAAAGGGGGAGATTGTTGGTGCAGAATGCATCCAAGTCAAACCTGTGTTTTGATATTGGCAAAAGGGTTCAAAAGTTAAGGGTTAGTTGTTGTCTAACAAGCTTTTTGAGTGTACAGGAAAAGCCCTAGCGAAGGAAGGCTAGGCACTGGCGAAGGACTGCCAGACAGGAGAAGCCCTAGCAAAGGACTGCTAGGCACTGGCGAAGGACTGCCAGAAGAAAAGACCTAGCGAAGGACTGCTAGGCTGGCGAAGGACTGCCAGAAGAAAAGACCTAGCGAAGGGCAGCTAGGAACCAAGCGAAGGGCAGCTTGGTAACTCAAGACCTGGCGAAGGACTGCCGGGCAAAAGTCCAACTGGAGGATCCGGTTGGCACCAGGTAAACTCTCCCGAGAGGAGTAGGTGAGGACGCGTTCCCCTTGAGGGAACATTAGGCGTCGGTTCGACCTAGGGCTCCATTTTGGAGACCAAAGTCAGAACCAAGACAGCTAAGGCTGTATAAAATAATAATATTATTATTATTTGGACTAACCCTGGATGCAGGATCGAAGGACTGAGTATCTGCAGCTCAGAGAGCCTCAAAGGAGTGAGGCAGAAGCTGAGCAGGGCGCCCCGGACGACCAGGGCGCCCCCAAGGTCAACCCAAGTCTCTAACAACCTCGACGCGCTTCAACCCGCTTGTCGCGGGCGCCCCGCGTGTCTCGGGCGCCCCCACTGCCAGCTGCCGAAGCGCATCTCTGCGAAGCTGAGGAGATGAGGCCTTTTGACCGGTCAATGCGGGCGCCCCGAGTCCTCCGGGCGCCCCGGTCAAACCGGATCCCGAGGATAAGGGGATCAGACGGCGACCGAGCTACAGCCGGATCAGCTGCCACGTGGGGGGCGCCCCCGTCGACCAGGGCGCCCCTAGGCCCTATATAAAGGGCTCTCGACCTCCTTCTTCAGAGCATCAATTACTGCGACGCTTCCACGCTATACAACTTTCATTCAACGCATCCAAACGCTCCGACGACCGCGCTCTGCTCCAGGAACTTCTCAACTCAAGTCCAAAGCGCCGTCGACCTCCCGCTGCACCGAAACTCGAGCCTACCCCGGGAGTTGGTAAATACAGAAGTGTTATATTTCTTATTGCAATTTGTATTTCTCTTCTGTACTTATTCTACGCATTATAGAATTGCCCAAAGTAAACGGTCAACGACCGTGGGCCTTGGAGTAGGAGTCGACCCAGGCTCCGAACCAAGTAAAACGACCTTGTTAGCGTTGTGTTGCTTTTTGTGTCTTATTTCCGCTGCGCACTTACTCTTTTTTAAATCCGAACGATTTGCGACATTCACCCCCCCTCTCTCGCATTTCTCGATCCAACAGTTTATTCTATTTGTTTTTCCTTAGTCTTAATCTTAACCCCAATCTTTCTATGGATTTGTTTGTTTGGGATGTTTTCTTAATGCTATTTTGCCCGAGACGGACAAAGATTTAAGTGTGGGGGAGTGATTAGTGATTTGGAAGCAATTTTTATCAAGGATGCCATTTCGAAAAAAAAAATTGCCAAGGGAGTTGAGTTTGAAAAAAAAAAAATGAGTACGAAGAAGTGATCAAAGATTGAAAACAATTGAAGATTCTTGACCATCAATTGGAGATTTAAGCCATGTTGAAACCAAGGTGAATTCGGCTAAAATTCTTTGCCAAACATGAGGGAAGAAAGGAGTTTTTGTGTGCAAATTAGCAATGAACTTGATTTAAGACCAGAGCTGAGTTGAGATGCAAGGTTGAAACATTTGTAGCAAGTGAAGAGAAAGGAATTCTGTGTCAATGAAACATTTATTAAGCATGACTTGGTCAGCAAGATTTGGAATCATGGAAGTTAAATTGCTGTGTTTATGTCTGAATTGAAGGCTGTTTAATCTGATTTGAAGCAGTCCCAGATCAGAAAGAAGTTTGTGAGCTGACCAAATTCTGTAAAATGCTGAAACTGCCAAATCTGAACTGCATTGGAATTGTAGCTGCCGAGTACCACATTTGAGAGCCTCTGAAATGAGGAAACTGAAAAGGGAGTAGCTGTAAGTTGAAAGAAGCTGGCACAAGATGAAAGTATCAAAAGATTGCAGAGAAGTGCAGCTGCATAGAAGCTGTTAAAAAGCTAAAATCTGAGCTGAATTGCAGTGGGAAAATTGCAGAAATTCTGAGCAATTCTGGAAGACTGAAAATTGCAGCAAGGGAGAGCTTGATACTGCTGTGCCGAGTGCTGGAATTTGGAGGCTAATAAAATCTGAGAAAAGCTGGAACAAGCTGAGTTCAAGTGCAGAATTGAAGAGAAATTTGTGCTGGAATTGAAGCTGAAAAATATCTGAATTGAAGTAGGGAAACCAGTCTATACAAATCTGTAAATGAAGTGCAGATTATCAAGTTGGTGATGCCAAGTTGATAAAAGTTGTGCCAAGGTCTGAATTGGCACATTTAAGCAGGAAGTCTGAACTGACAGCAGTGATCTCAAAGTGAAGAATTCAAACTTTCCACTTATAGTTGTTGCTAACTGTTATTAAGAAGTCCGAGAGGTGCAAGGATGAAGAAGTGGATGATTTTGGATTCTGAAGATTAGTGTAGGAAGCTGCAGGAAGTGGCAAAGGTTTTTGACAAGGTTGAGTTTTATGAACTTAAGAGAATTGAAGGAAATCAATATGCCAAGTTTCGGGCAGAAGTTAGGTTCTATTTAAATGCAACAAATTTAAGAGCTGTGCAATTACAACTCAAGATGAATTTGAAAAGTTGTTGTCAGATCTCTGCATTTGAGCCGAAAGAAGAAAAATCAGAGGAAGATGCTATGAAGAGGTTTCGTCCACTCATCTAGAGGATGTTTTGCAAGCAAAGAAATTGGAAAGTAGTAAAAGAAAATTTGAGCTTCAAGTGGACTGATCATCACTTTTGGCACAAGGAAATGGATTACATCTTTGAATACTCTCCTAGTCCACTTGAAGCACTTGAGGAGGGAGTTGACCAGATTTGAAGGCTGAAAGGTTGAAGAGTTGAGCTGAAAATGCAGCTGAAGTAGTTGTGTGCAGTTTGTATCAAGAATGAAGCTGAAGTTGTTTTTCTAGACTATGAAGCAGGGAACTAAGTTCCTGATGTGATTAGATTTGTATCAAATATATCTACTGCTAATCAAAGGAAAAAGAAATGTGGTTGTTTGGATTTTTCGGATCAAGAACAGAAAAAAAAAGAAGAGAGAAAAGTTGATGAAGTTGGAATTGACACTGAATTGAAGCCGAATACACAGCTGGAAAGATGAATTGCAGCTGAACATAATCAAATCTGAATTGAAGTATGACTACTGAACAAAAATAGCAAGGTATCAAGCTGCTGAGATACTTCAATTTCAAGCTGCGAATTGGTAGTGTTCCATGAAAGCAGATGCAGTGTAAGGGCTGAAATTAAACTTGCTGATCAGAATTGTTGAGTGGAGTACTTTCAGTGCTGAACTATCCCTATATAGCTGCTGTATTTGCAAACCAGGAAAAAGAAATGGAAGCAGTAGAGTTAGAATCTGAAGAAGAGAATGCAGAAATTCTGAAACCGACCTGTGCAACTTTGTAAATGAAGTGCAGATCAGTAATTGAACCCAATGTAGAAAAATCTGAAAACAATGCAGAAATGTCTCAAGTGTTGCTGATAAAAATCTGATACAAAGCTGATCTGAAAAGAAAAAAAATATGAGAAAAGAGGGAAGCAAGCAAAGTGGCACGCAAGGAGGAGACTTGGCACATTAGACTAAGGAAGAGTTTTTCATCCAAAGCAAGGAAATTAGTTAAGTTTAACTCCATCAAACTTTGGAATTCACTAGGGGACTGATAAGAGAAGCAAAGAGCATTGGAAACATCCTCAAGCACTCAAGTCTTCCACTTTACCAATTTTTCCATTTCCTTAGCTTTTATTTCACTCCTTACCATTTTCTATGTTTTTCTTTGTTTTTATAGATGTTGATCCTAATCATGATTAATGATGGAGATTAGATAATAAGCATGCCTATGGTAGTGCAAGAAGCATGTGTGTATGAGTGAGCTCCACTTCCATCATCTACTTAGAACTTAAGGAGAGAGCCACCAATATTTTCCTTGAAAGGCTAGTGATTTAGATTCATCTCAATGACTCATGATGGATGAAAAGGTAAAGTTGTTGATTTAAGGACAAGATACTAATCCATAGAGCTTAGATTTATGAGAATTGACAACCCTAGGTAATTTCTTTTCATTTGTTTCTAATTATGCTTAAGAAAATCTAGGGGATACTTATTTACTGTTTTCGCGAGACGCTCAAGGTTAAGTGTGGGAGAGTTGATAAGTACCATTTTTGTTGATTATTTTAGATGTTAAAATCCATGTTTGACTCATATTTTTATTGATTAATTGTGAAATTGCCCTAGGTTTTAGAACTTACCTTTATTTTGGACTTAATTGCAAATTTACATTAAATTGGATTAATTGGCCACTAAATTTTGGATATATTTTTGTAGGCACCAAAGGTTCAAGGACATAGGGCATATTGGGTCAAACTTGAGTCGGAAGTGACCCGGATCAGATTATCAAGCCTACGATTAATCCGGGCCGTCCGATTCAAGAGCGGCTAGATCTGAGCCATCCGGGATGATCTGAAGCAATTCGAGCTAGGGCTAGGGTTGATCAAGCACCCTGATCAAGATCTGAAGGTTTCATCACAATCAGAGCTCAATCAACCGTTGGATCAAGCTTGGAGGGCTCTAGATCATCCATTCAAAGATTAGCTTGATCTGGACCATCCGTTGCAAATCTGGAGGATCCGAGCTACCACGAGGCAGATCCTGATCCCAGATCATCATCATCAAAGTTTGGCTCAAATCAGACCAAGATTAGCCATTGGATTGAAGCAAATCAATCACAGCCGTCCATTGGTTAATACTTAAGGAAAATTCCACCGCAGCTTACCCTTGTCGTGTCTTCAGCTCCTTTCACTGTTCTTCACCGTTCTTCATCTTCTCTTCATCGTTTTTGAAAGTTTTTGCTTCCATGAAGGCGTGACCACCTCATCTTCCATTCCAGATCGAGAATCAAGTTTTTGGTGATCTTTGTTTGAAGAATTCTGCTCATTTGCGCTGGAACAGAGGATTTCTTGAGGGTTTCGGGAGTCCTCAGTCCGACCACCTTCTTCTCTTCCACAGCCCATTTCAAAGCTTCCGAATCATTTGTAGGGGTTCTCAAGTGATCTCAGAAGCTTCCCAAATCGTCATCGCAGCTCCACCAATTGAGATGGAGTGAATTGGAATGAAAATTCCAGCAAGCGCAGATTCGATGCAGAATCAACTTCAGAATTGATTGTCCACTGATTTGCTGAGCCTAGGGGTTCGAAGCCAGTTCTTGATTGACAACCAAGAATTTCTTGAGCTGAGGAAGGGGTTGAGGAGTAGTTTAGCTAGTTAATTTCATTGTTTTAGCTGTAGATTTCAGTTTTGTCGAATTCTGTCCTGTTTTCTGCAATTTTCAGTTTTCAGCTGTTTTAGTTTATAAGTTCTGACTTGTTTGGTTTAATTAGGATTTTAATCTTTGAGTTAAGTTAACTAGGAACTTGTTTAGTGATAGATTGAGTTAAATTTCAGTTTGCTTTAGCTTAAACTGTTGCGTGCCAATTCCTTGTTTGCGTGCCACTTCATTTCTGTTTTGTTTTCTTCCCTTCGATTTCTGAATTTGCATCAGATCAGATTTCTTTTTTCTTAGTTGTTAATTCCTGCATTCGAGTTAAGTATAGGTTTCCTTAGTTAACTTAGAGCTTATTTTCAATTTCTTGCAATTCATTCCAGGTTTTTAGTTTATCTAGAGCTGAAATTCTAAAAATCGAATCCGAATTACTGCATATCTCTGTTTTGATTTCTTTTGCTTTGTTAGTTCTGGTTTTAGTTTGAATTCCCTTTCAGAATCTTGCTTAGTTCCTTCCTAATACCTTTGTTTCACAAACGAACCAATCAGTTTTAGAAAGTTGAGTTGAAAGATCACTCATTTCTTGATTTGAATTGGTTTTTGGCACAAGGAATTGTCCCTTGCGTGCCAACTGCCCTTGGGTTCAATTGCATCCGAATTTCAACTTGATTTTGTGGCATAAGATTATGTTTGAATCAATAAGCTTGCACTTACTCAAATCTGAATTTTGTTGGCCGTGGTTGGGTTCCAAAAACATTTTGACTAGTTGAGTTGCAATTGCTTGGTTGAGTTCTACTTTTGCATGCTATTAATTGTGTTAAGCTTGTTTATTTTCGAAAACTCTCATCACTGTTTTTACCTCAATTCTCAGCATCATCTTTTGTGTTTGAAATCAGAAAACAGTTGCCATAAAAACTTTGTAAGTGCTTTAATTAGGGTTCCATTAGTTGAGTTTTCCCTTTAAAGCCAACTTCTTGTTTAGTGCATTACTTTAAGATTCTTCTATTTTCATTGCAATTTCAATTTCGATTGTATCCCAAAACCAAATTTGTTTCTTTGAAACCCCAAAACATAAACGACATAAACCAAGCGCGAATCAAATTATATCGACTAGTCCCCGAGAAAAATACGACCTGTGGCCCCTATATTACATTTTCATACTTTTTGATTGTAAAAGGGTTTCTAGCATTTCATTCATTTATAAATTCTAAATTTGAGGCCCACATTCGTGACACATAGTTTGGGCCTGTCAGTGGGACACCGCTGTGAAACGGAAAATTGAAGCGGATGCAAAGGCGACCCAGACCCTTCAATGCGGCTTAGCAAAAGAGGAGCTGAACCGGGTGAGCCCTTTCAACAGTACCAAGAAGCTGTGGGGAAAACTGATCGAGCTGCACGAAGGAACTTCAGACACTCGGATCAGCAAAAGAGACCTGCTCCTGAACAAGCTGTATACAATCAAAATGGCCGACAACGAAACAGCAGCTCAGCTTCACGCACGAATCCAAGAACTAATGAACGGTCTACACACCATTGGTCACAAGGTAGAAAATCGTGACCTAATAAGGTATGCTTTAAATGCTTTCCCGAGAAATATCTTGTGGGCATCTATGGTAGATGCATACAAGGTTTCGAGGGACCTTTCAAAAATAAAATTAGATGAATTGTTTTTTGAATTAGAGTTACATGAACAGACTAACTGCAATCTGGTTGAGAAAGGTATTGCCTTCGTTGTAGGTAAAACAGGAAGGACAACTAAGAAGAAGTCTCAACCTGAACCCGAGTCTAACTCAGACTCAGACTCAGAAGACGAAGAAGGAGATCGACCTAAGCTGGTCCGACTGGCAAGAAACTACTACAAAGAACTGAAGAATCAAACCAACAGAAGGAAAGCCAGCCGAAGAAAGGACGAACCAGTTGAACCCGCAAATGAAAAGAACAAGCCCAACGTGACCTGCTACGAGTGCAAGAAGAAGGGTCACTACAAGACGGAGTGTCCGAACCTAAAGGAAACCAAGAAGAATAGAAGGAAGAAGACACTTCAAGCAACGTGGGACGAGTCCTCCTCCTCCGAAGAAGAAGAGGTCCCACAGTCGAACCTACTAGCACTAACCACCTCAGAAGAAGTCGAGACCGAGTCATAATCAGAACAGGACGACGGCAGACTAACTTTCTCAGAGGACGGCGAAATCAAGGTAAGTGGATTTACTAGATGTCAATTAAATGAACTAATTTCGTATCTTTCCCGAGATTTGCCGAAAGCTAAACTCCGAGTCGAATCCCTGATAGATACCATTTTATTGATCATTTGAGTTGCTAAAATCCATGTTTGACCTATGTTTTTATTGCTTAATTGTGAAATTGCCCTAGGTTTTAGGATTTCCTCTTATTTTGGACTTAATTGCAAATTTATACATTTTTGGATTATTTGGCCACTAATTTTCTGATATATTTTTGTAGGCATGAAAGGATCCTGGACCTAGGGCATACTGGGTCAAACTTGAGTCGGAAGTGGAACCGGATCGAATTATCAAGCTTACGATTAATCCGGGCCGTCCGATTCAAAAGCGGCTACATCTGAGCCATCCGAGACCATCTGAAGCAATCCGAGTTAGGGTTAGGGTTGATCAAGCACTCTGATCAAGATCTGGAAGTTTCATCCCAATCAGAGCTAAATCAACCGTTGGATCAAGCTCGGAGGGCTCTAGATCGTCCATTCAAAGATTAGGTTAATCTAGACCATCCGTTGCACATCTGGAGGATCCGAGCTACCACGAGGCAGATCCTGACCCCAGATCATCATCATTAAAGTTTGGCTCAAATCAGAGCAAGATCAGCCGTTGGATTTTCTCAAATCAATCACAGCCGTCCATTTATGATTACTTAAGGAAAAATTGCCGCAGCTTCTTCCTCCATCGCGTCTTCGCCGCAACAGTAGTGTTCTTTAGTTGTTCATCATTATCTTCCATTTTTTTCATCCAATCAAAGGCGTGATCCCTCAATCCATCATCAAAGCAAGGGCTAGGTTAGTGAAGAGAATCTCAGTGAGGTTTCAGATTTGATTTTTGCTCAATAGCAAAGTTGCATGAGGTCTCGGCAGTTTTGCTATCCGATTTCAGCGAGCTCAGTTGTGCACTATCGCCACTGCATCCGAGCTATCCAGAGGGGTTCCCTGGAAGGTTTCGGTCATTCCCTAATCCCAATCGCAAGCCACCACAGTGAGTTTGAAGAATTCGGAAGCAAATTTCAGCTTGAGCAGGATTTGATCTGATTCGGTAGCAGAGATAGCTCCTTACTGATTTGTTGAGCTTGCGGGTCCGAGGTTCTCCCTTGATTGACGACCAAGGAGCTCTTGAGTTGGAGAATGATTGAGGAGTAGTTTAGATAATTAATCTTCAGTGTTTTAGCTGTAGTTTGATTTCTGCCGCACTGTTCTGTTCTGAATTCCCTTTTCAGCTACTGTAATTCACGATTTTTAAGTTGTTAGCTATAATTTAGCTTCAATTCTGCAAGTAGAGTAATATAGGAACTTGTTTAGTGATCAACTTAGTTAAATTTCAGTTTATTTCAGCTTAATTTGCTGCGTGCCAATTCTGAATTCTGCGTATCAGAATTTTCAGCCCTATTTCACTAGATTCGGTTAAGTAATTGCTAGTTAAGTTGCTTTGTGCCTAGATTAGTTACTTGTACTCAGTTTGTGTTAGCTAGCTCAGCCTTTAATCTATTGCGAAAACAGAAAAATCAGTAGCTAATCCTTTCAATTCTGCATCTGAAATTTCAGCCCTTTGGTTTCTGAATTTGTGCTTTTCAAGTTCTGATTTCAGTTTCAATTCCTTACCTTAGTCTTGCTCAGTTCTTTCTTAATACCTTTGTTTTCCAATTGAACCAACTAGCTTGAGAAGTGGAGCCGAAACATACTGATTTTATAAAGTTGGTGTTAGTTTTTGGCACAAAAAGTATCTCTTGCGTGCCAATTGATTTGAATCTTTTTGCATCCGAATTTAGCTTGTTTTTGTGGCATATGATTGTGTTTGAATTCAATAAGCTTGCACTCACTCATATCTGAATTTTGTTGGCAGTGGTTGGGTTCCAAAAACATTATAGCTAAGTTGATGTTTGTTGCTTGTGTAAATTTCGATTCTCCTTTGCATTGATTTGTTGCAAGCTTGTGTGTTTCCGAAAACTCCTAGCACTGCTTTTACTTCATTGCATAGCAGTTCTTTTGTTTTGTTGAAATCAGAAATCAGTTCCTAAAAATTTGGTGAGTGCTTGATTAGGTTTTCATTGGTTGAATTAGCACTTGCCATCAATTGTTTGGTTATTAGTTGAGTTTAATTCTTTCCATCACATTTTCACTTTTATTTAAAACCCAAAACCAAATTTACTTAATTGAAATCCAAAAACACAAACGACACATAAATACAAGTTCGAATCAAACCCGACAACTAGCCCCGAGAAAAATACGACCTGTGGCCCCTTTGCTACTTTTTCATATTTTTGATTGTAAAAGGGTTTCCAGCTTTCATTGATAAATATCTAAATTTGATACCCACATTCGTGACAGTATATTTTGGGTCCGTCAAATTTTTGGCGCCGTTGCCGGGGAAACAACTAGTTGATTTGTTTGATTTTTGCTTGTGCACTTATTTCATATCATTCTTGATTTATTTTTGTGCTTATTGCTATATCTTTTGATTTGATTCTATTTGTTTTATCTCTTTATCCACTTTTACTGCTATTTATTTTGTTTTATGACCAGGTCTTCAGGTGGTGATTTAGAAGAATTTGACCCTGAGATTGAGAGGACTTTCAGAGCTAGGAGGAGCCAGGGCATTCTTTCTGAGACTACGGATATCCCTCCTATTCAGACTATTTTCACTCACTCAGGCAGTGACATGGCAGACCACCAGAGAACGATGAAGGAGCTTGCAGCACCAGATGCTGCATTTCAGTACTCTAGCATAGCTTATCCAGAGCTGGGGGGAAATTTTGAGTTAAGATCTGGACTTATCAATTTGCTGCCAAAGTTTCAGGGATTAACTGGAGAGGATCCTAACAGACACCTGCACGAATTCCATGTGGTATGCTCCACTATGAAGCCTCAGGGCATTTCTGAAGAAGACATCAAGCTGAGAGCTTTCCCCTTCACATTGAGAGGAGCAGCAAAAGACTGGTTCTATTATCTGCCTACAGGACATGTGTCTAGTTGGATCGCTATAAAGAAGGCATTTTTGGAGAAGTATTTCCCAGCCTCCAGGACAGCTATAATCAGAAAAAGCATCTGTGGGATTCAGCAAGTGGTGGGCGAGACACTATATGATTACTGGGAGAGATTCAACAAGTTGTGTTCAAGTTGCCCCCAGCATCAAATTAGCGAGCAATTATTGATTCAATATTTTTATGAGGGACTGCTGCAGATGGACAGAGTTATGATAGATGCTGCAGCTGGAGGGGCCCTAGTGAACAAAACGCCAATGCAAACTAGGGAGCTAATTTCTAATATGGCTGAGAATTCCCAACAATTTGGAAGCAGAGCCTTGACCACCAGAGGAGTGGGTGAAGTTCAGGTAGTTCCTACTAATAATAAAGAGATAAAGAATTCATTGGCAGAGATCACATCACTTATTAAGGAGTTGAAGGTTAATAATGCAAATCAAGGCTCAAATTCTTCAGTACCTCCACAATCTAATCAAGTGGTGAGTGTGTGTGGCATTTGCTCTAGTCAAGAGCACACCTCAGATTCATGCCCTACCCTCCAACAGGACGAGACAGTAGCAGCATTAGTAAGAGGACAATTCCAAGCAAGAAATAATCCTTATTCCTCTACTTATAACCCCGGTTGAAGGAATCATCCTAACTTGAGGTACGGGAATGCTTTCTATCAACAAGACCCTCAACCACAGCCCTCACAGCAGCCATTACAAAACTTCCAGCAGCCCCAGCAAACTCAGATTAATCAGCACCCATTTCAGTCGTCGAACCAAAATTTTCAGCCTCCGTTTCAGCCTAATTCCCAACAATTTCAGCAATAATTTTAGCATTTCGAACCTCAATTCCAGCAATATCATCAAGGGCAGCAAGGTTTGCAATCATTTCCAGCTTTCCAAGCGCAAAACCAACAAAATTTTTAGCCTTCACAGCCCTTGAATCAGAATTTCCAGCCTTATAATCAAGGGTTTCAAAGTCAGAATTTTCAGCCCTCGCCACCTAATTTTCCATTTCAAAATCAAAACTTTCAAGGCTACAATTCCCAGTAAGGTTTCCAAGCAAATCAGCCTTTGAATCAGCCCTACAACAGCCCCAACAACTATGTTTTCAAGGATCACAGCAAGCTCAACCATTTCAGCCGACTACTTCCTCGTTTCAAGGACAATCAAGGAGCTATTCTAACCAAGGAGGCTATGGAAGCTCAAGTGGAGGAAATGCGCCCCAACAAAGGGTTGATGATATATTTCAACAGATGATGCAGCAACAACAAGCTTGGCAACAACAAATACAACAAGTTCTACAACAACAACAACAACACAATCAAAACGTTGAGAGGCAAATAGGGCAATTGGCTAGTGGGATCAATCAAAACCAAGCTCAAGGATCAAGTCAACTCCCTTCCCAAACTGTTCCTAATCCTAAAGGAAATGTGAGTGCTATAACTTTGAGAAGTGGGAAGGTTACAACATCTCCGAAGAGTCCAAGAGCAGATTTTTCAGAAGACCGGACAGCAATATCAATTCCAGCTCAACACAGTAATGAAATGAGTTCAAATTCAGCTGATTCTACCCCTAGCCCGTTCCCAACCCCTTCCTCAAGCAACCCTCCAAATTTGGTGGAAAACGGAGAAGAAAACAGTGCCGAGGCCGATTTTACAGCCACCACTTCGCAGGGGACAGCAGGGCAGAATTCAGCTTGTCTACCTCCGGCCAAAGAAGATGATTTTAGGGTTCCTTTACCCTTTCCACAGCGGAAAACACTAGCCAAAAAGCAAGTGGAGGAGGAGAAGGCCAAGGAATTCAATGAGTTAGTGGAACTTTTCAGTAAGGTAGAGATAAATGTACCTTTGTTGACCATGATCAAGCAAATTTTAAAGTATGCTAAGTTTTTGAAAGATCTTTGTGTTCACAAAAAGAAACTTAAGGAAAATGAGTTGGTCAGCTTTGGGAAGAATATCTCAGCACTTATCCACACCATCCCTCAGAAGTGTAAAGACCCAGGGGTATTTACTGTTTCTTGTGAGATAGGGAGCACCATATTCCATGATGCTATGTTAGATTTAGGAGCTTCCATAAATGTGATGCCCAGGTCAGTATTTCAGATGCTTGGCATAGGCCCTTTACAGCCCACTGGTGTGGTGATACAGCTAGCAGACAGGAGTCAGACCCACCCAGCAGGTATGATTGAAGATGTTTTGGTGAAGGTAAAGGAGCTGATATTTACTGCGGACTTTTATATTTTGGATATGGAGGGAGATTACTTGGCGCACCGTTCTCCACTTATTCTAGGCAGACCTTTTCTGAAGACGGCCAGAACAAAGATTGATGTATATGCCGGTACACTTTCCATGGAGATTGGAGACACGGTTGTCCAGTTTAGCCTTTTTGATGCTATGAAGCACCCGAGAGAGGATCACTCTATCATGAGCATGGATATTCTTGAGGAGCTGGCGCAGTCAGAGTTAGAGGCTGAGGGATTTCTGGAGGATTTTTTTGGAGGAGTTATTGATTCAGAGGAGGCTGAGAAAATACTTACTGCTGAGACTGAGGAATTTTCAGAAGACATTTCAGACATATTTACAGCTGGAAAGATTTTTCTAGGTGTAGGGGATTGCACAGAGCCCCAAGGATCACCTATTTTTCTTGATATTCAAAGTGTAGGGGATTGCACTAAGCCCAAGGGACCACTTATTTCTACTGAAGAAGGCCAGAGTGAACTGAAGCCATTACCTGGCCATTTGAAGTACGCATATCTAGGAGAGGAGCAGACTTTACCCGTGATTATTGCACAGCATTTGGAACCAGAACAAGAAGAAAAATTATTGCAAGTCCTGAGGCACTACAAGAAGGCAATTGGGTGGACTTTATCAGATATACCAGGTATCAGCCCAGCTATTTGCATGCACAGGATATTTTTAGAAGACAATGTCAAACCTGTGAGGCATCCACAAAGGAGACTCAACCCACTTATTTTGGATGTTGTAAAGAAAGAGGTGACTCGACTTCTACAGACAGGTATCATTTACCCTATTTCTGACAGTCAATGGATTAGTCCTATTCATGTGGTGCCCAAGAAATCTGGAGTGACCGTGGTGGCGGATGAAAGCAATGAACTAGTGCCCACCAGAGTCAAGAATTCCTGGAGAGTCTGCATTGATTACAGGAAGCTCAACAAGGTCACAAGGAAAGATCACTTCCCTTTACCCTTCATTGATCAGATGCTTGAGAGACTGGCAGGGAAGTCGCACTATTGTTTCTTGGACGGATTTTCAAGCTATTTTCAGATTTGCATAGATCCAGAGGACCAGGAGAAGACCACCTTCACTTGCCCCTTTGGTACATTTGCCTACAGACGTATGCCCTTCGGACTCTGCAATGCACCCGGTACCTTTCAGAGATGCATGGTGAGTATATTCGGTGAGTTGCTAGAGGACTGTATGGAGGTATTCATGGATGATTTTTCAATTTATGGCACGTCTTTTGATTCATGTTTAAATAACTTGTCTAGGGTTTTACATCGTTGCATTGAAACTAACCTTGTTCTTAATTTTGAGAAATGTCACTTTATGGTAGAGCACGGGATAGTACTTGGACACAGTCTCTCGGAAAGGTATTGAGGTAGATCCTGCTAAAATCAGTGTTATTTCTTCTTTATCTTACCCCGTATGCGTACGGGATGTTCGTGCTTTTCATGGACATGCAGGATTTTACCGCAGATTTATTAGAGACTTTAGCTTGATTGCTCGACCCTTGACACGACTTTTGCAGAAGGATGTTGAGTTTCACTTTGATGAAAAATGCAAGGAAGCTTTTCATAGACTCAGGGAGGCTCTTACCTCAGCTCCTATTATTACATCACCTGATTGGACTTTACCTTTTGAATTAATGTGTGATGCTTCTAATTTTGCAGTGGGAGCTGTTCTAGCACAGAGGGTAGATGGAGCACCACATGTCATTTGCTACGCCTCCAAAACCCTAGATGCCGCCCAAGCCAACTACACCACGACTGAAAAGGAGCTTCTTGCCATTGTTTTTGCTTTAGATAGATTCAGATCTTATTTATTATGCTCACATGTGATTATTTTTTCTGATCATGCAGCTCTCAAATACTTATTGAAAAAGCCTGATGCAAAACCCAGATTGATCAGATGGATGCTCCTACTCCAAGAATTTGACCTGGAGATCAGAGATAGAAGTGGAAAAGAGAACTTAGTTGCAGATCATTTGAGCAGACTTGAAGGAGATGGATCTCCTACCACCATTGATGACGATTTCAGAGATGAGCGCTTGATTTCAGTGCATGGTGAGACACCGTGGTATGCAGACCTAGTTAATTTTTTAGTTGCACATGTATTTCCCACGCAATTTTCTAAGGCTCAAAAAGATAAATTAAAAAGTGATGCAAAGTTTTATGTGTGGGATGATCCTTATTTGTGGAAGTTTTGTAATGACCAAATAATTAGGAGATGCATACCCGATCATGAGTTTTCATCTGTCCTTATTTTTTGTCATTCATTAGCTTGTGGGGGACATTTTGGACCACAGAGGACTGCCAGGAAAGTATTAGAATGTGGTTTATACTGACCCACCCTTTTTCATGATTCACATGTTTTTTATAAAAATTGTGATAGATGTCAGCGAACTGGGAACATAGGAGCAAGACATGAGATGCCCCAGCATGCTATACTTTATTGTGAGATTTTTGAAGTTTGGGGGATAGATTTTATGGGACCTTTTCCTGCATCTTATGGTTATCTGTATATTTTACTTGCTGTGGATTATGTTTCAAAATGGGTGAAGGTCATTCCCTCCAAGACTGATGATTCTTCTGTTGTTTGTAGTTTTGTTAGGTCACACATTTTCTGCAGGTTTGGAATTCCAAAAGCAATAATCAGTGACCAAGGATCTCATTTCTGCAACAAACACATGAAGGCACTGCTGAGCAAATATGGGGTGGTTCATAAAATCTCTACATCCTATCATCCCCAAACAAATGGACAGGCTGAAATTTCAAACAGAGAGATCAAATCCATCTTAGAGAAGACAGTTGGGCCCACTAGAAAAGACTGGAGCAAGAGGCTAGATGACGCACTCTGGGCCTACAGAACAGCATACAAGACACCGATTGGCATGTCACCCTACCGCTTGGTTTATGGTAAGGCTTGTCACCTCCCTGTGGAAATAGAGCACAAGGCATATTGGGCGGTGAAAGCTTGCAATTTCGATGCTACCAAGGCGGGAGAAGAAAGAAAATTGCAACTTCAAGAACTCGAAGAGATTCGATTAGAAGCATTTGAAAATTCAAGGATCTACAAGGAGAAGACCAAGAACTTCCATGACAAGCATATTGTGAAAAAAGACTTCAAAATCGGCGACAAGGTTTTATTGTATAAATCAAGGCTCAAATTGATAAGAGGTAAGTTGAGGTCAAGGTGGGAAGGTCCATTTATTATAACTGACATTTTTCCCTATGGAGTTGTTGAAATTAGGGACGAAGCTAATGGATTTGTGTGGAAAGTTAATGGACACCGGCTCAAGAAGTATTTTGAAGAACTAAAGGAGCTAGAGGTGGAGGGTGTGTACATTGAGGACGCTATCTACCCAACTTAAGGGGGGTTCACTTTCTCTACATTTACATTCCATTGTACATATCATTTTTAATAGTTTTAGGAATAAATACTTTTTTTTTAGAGTAAGTAGTTGATAATAATTTCTTAGGATACATAACATGAATAAATAAACTTTGTAAATACCATGTTATGTCTTTTAGCACTTTTGCTCTTAGTGAATAAATGTATCCCTCTAGGTTAACTTATTGTCATTTTAGAGTCTTTGGAAATAAATTAAATTTGGTTGTCAAAACTTAGGGTTTAAGCTCATGGATGAATTCTTGGTTGCTTGAGTACTACTTTGTTTTAAATTCTTAATTGAGGACTTGAGATGAATTATTTTTACCTAGTGAGATTAGCCTTATATTGTGATACACATATATTATTGTGCTCTAGAACTTGCTTAGGTTCTATCAAAATCGTATTTCAATGATTGGATCACATCTATAGAGACTAATCACTTTGTTTACCTTTCCATATCAATTTTGGTAAAAATCATGTTCAATCCATTTTTCTTTACTTATTTCCTATTCTTAACCCCACTTTTCTATGGGCTTGTTTGTTGCTTGAGATGTTTCTTAATGCTATTTTGTCCGAGACGGACAAAAATTTAAGTGTGGGGGACTGACTAAAGTTTTGGGAATTATTTTGGAGCAAGGATGTATTTCATGTCAAAAAGAAAAATTTTTGCCAAGTTGAAGCCAAAAGGTGTCAAGTGAGTTGAATTTGAATTCTAAAAATGAACAAGAGGATGGAAGCAATTGGAGATCTAGATTCCTTAACATATTTTGAAGATCCAAGTGGCATGGTGTGACAATGAAAAATTTTTCTGCAATGAGAAACAATGGCACGAAAATGCAAAAAAAAAAAAAGAAAGAAATTCTTGTGCCAAGGTGAAAAAAAAAATCTGCTAACTTGGATAGGAAATTGACTTGGATAAAAACTGAAAAGTTGGAATTTTGGGAAGCTAAGATCAGCAACATCTTGTAGAGACTGAGTCGAAGCTGGAATTATCTAAACCAATGTTGAGAAGCCGAAATCTGATACTTAAAACAGTTTGTGCAGCTGAAAATCTGAATAGCATTGCATTGAAAAATTCTGCCGAGAGCTGGAATTTGATCTCCAACTGAAGTCAAGCTGAATTGAAGGCTGATGAAGTTAGGATTGAAGCCGAATTGAATCTGAATTGAAGCTGAGATATTTCTCCTTTGAGCTGCTGAAATGATACAAACTGTTGTGCCTAGTCTAAATACACTCACTGACAAATTCAGCACTACATTACAGTGGACAGAAGTAAAAGAATAAATTATTGCTAATCCCCAACAAGATATTTCAGTAGCAATAGGTTGCAATGGATATCTCCTGCCATAGATCAAATCTTGAAGAAGCTGAGAACCAGGAGGAAATTCTGAGTTGCTGAGAAGATATAAAAGCTGGAAGGAAATCAGGAAGTGGAAAAAGGTTATTGCCAAAGTAGAGTTTTATGAACTTAAGAGAATTGCAGTGATTTGGAGTTGCTGGGGATTAACTTGTTGTTACTGAAATTAAACAAACTGAATTCAAGGGAAGCTACAAAGTGCTGAAAAATTCATGAAGAGCAGTGGCCTAGGAGAGTATTCAAAGATGTAATCTTAAATGCAAAGAACCCAAAGAAGACCAAATCAAATTTCTACCACAAAGGCAGTTTTGTGCCAACTTGCGAATTGCTGATCAGTTGATGGAGATCAGGAAGTTAGTCAGCTTGATGACAGGAAAAAAAATCTGTGCTAGAGTGAAGGAGGAAATAGCACACAAGTGGAAAATTGGTGTAGGAAGTTTGGAAGTCAATCAAAATCAGAAATTTTCATGCAAGCAGTTTTACACAAGTGTGGTATCAACTTGAGACCGAAATTGGCTTGGCTCAAAAGTCGGGAAGTAAAAATCTGAACACACTGCTGTTAAGTCTGAATTGAAGCTGAGCCAAATCTGAGAAGCCGGAATCTGAGAGAAAAAAAAAGAGAGAACAAATGAAGGAAGTGTGCCAACTTGTAAAGGAAGTGTATCAAGAGTGAGTTACAAGGGTTGTATAGTGAAAGTTGTATGTTGAGTGTCTATGTTACTTGATATCAAACGTTCTCTGATACAAAGCTGATTCGAAATGCTCCATTAGAAGAATTCAGAAACAGTTTGAAGAAGAAAAAATAAAAGAGAAACAAGATGACACAAGATTGTAGTCTTGGTACTTTAAACCAGTGAAGTTTCCCTCATCTAAATCAATCCTTTGTTCCAATACGTTCTGAGTTTTACTAGAGAGAAAGAAAAAGAAAAAGATTTGATGAGGAGAAAAGAGAAGGATCCAAATGGCACGCAATTGAAGGAAGTGGCACAATGAAGTCAAATGGAGGTTTCTTCATTCAAATCAAAAGAATTATTCAAATTGGACTCCATCAAACTTTGGAATTCACTAGGGGACTGATAAGAGGGCAAAGTTCATTGGAAACATCCTTGAGCACTCAAGTCTTCCACTTTATCAAATTTTCTATTTCCTTGATTTTTGCTCCATTTTATCAAGTCTTACTATTTCTATGTCTTTCATTTGTTTTTGTAGATGTGAATCCTAATCATGAATAATGGTGGAGATTAGATAATAAGCAAGCTTATGGTAGTGCAAGAAGCATATGTGTTTGAGTGAGCTCCACTTCCATCATCAACTTAGAACTTAAGGAGAGAGCCACCAAAATTTTCCTTGAAAGGCTAGTGATTTAGATTCATCTCAATGACTCATGATGGATGAAAAGGCTAAGTTGTTGATTTAAGGACAAGATATTAATCCATAGAGCTTAGATTTATGAGAATTGACAACCTTAGGTAATTTCTTTTCATTTGCTTCTAATTATGCTTAAGAAAATCTAGGGGATACATGCTTAGTGGTTTCGCGAGACGCTCAAGGTTAAGTGTGGGAGAGTTGATAGATACCATTTTATTGATCATTTGAGTTGCTAAAATCCATGTTTGACCTATGTTTTTATTGCTTAATTGTGAAATTGCCCTAGGTTTTAGGATTTCCTCTTATTTTGGACTTAATTGCAGATTTATACATTTTTGGATTATTTGGCCACTAATTTTCTGATATATTTTTGTAGGCATGAAAGGATCCTGGACCTAGGGCATACTGAGTCAAACTTGAGTCGAAAGTGGAACCGGATCGAATTATCAAGCTTACGATTAATCCGGGCCGTCCGATTCAAAAGCGGCTACATCTGAGCCATCCGAGACCATCTGAAGCAATCCGAGTTAGGGTTAGGGTTGATCAAGCACTCTGATCAAGATCTGGAAGTTTCATCCCAATCAGAGCTAAATCAACCGTTAGATCAAGCTCGGAGGGCTCTAGATCGTCCATTCAAAGATTAGGTTAATCTGGACCATCCGTTGCACATCTGGAGGATCCGAGCTACCACGAGGCAGATCCTGACCCCAGATCATCATCATTAAAGTTTGGCTCAAATCAGAGCAAGATCAACCGTTGGATTTTCTCAAATCAATCACAGCCGTCCATTTATGATTACTTAAGGTAAAATTGCCGCAGCTTCTTCCTCCATCGCGTCTTCGCCGCAACAGTAGTGTTCTTTAGTTGTTCATCGTTATCTTCCATTTTTCATCCAATCGAAGGCGTGATCCCTCAATCCATCATCAAAGCAAGGGCTAGGTTAGTGAAGAGAATCTCAGTGAGGTTTTAGATTTGATTTTTGCTCAATAGCAAAGTTGCATGAGGTCTCGGCAGTTTTGCTATCCGATTTCAGCGAGCTCAGCTGTGCACTATCGCCACTACATCCGAGCTATCCAGAGGGGTTCCCTGGAAGGTTTCGGTCATTCCCTAATCCCAATCGTAAGCCACCACAGTGAGTTTGAAGAATTCGGAAGCAAATTTCAGCTTGAGCAGGATTTGATCTGATTCGGTAGCAGAGATAGCTCCTTACTGATTTGTTGAGCTTGCGGGTCCGAGGTTCTCCCTTGATTGACGACCAAGGAGCTCTTGAGTTGGAGAATGATTGAGGAGTAGTTTAGATAATTAATCTTCAGTGTTTTAACTGTAGTTTGATTTCTGCCGCACTGTTCTGTTCTGAATTCCCTTTTCAGCTACTGTAATTCACGATTTTTAAGTTGTTAGCTATAATTTAGCTTCAATTCTGCAAGTAGAGTAATATAGGAACTTGTTTAGTGATCAACTTAGTTAAATTTCAGTTTATTTCAGCTTAATTTGCTGCGTGCCAAGTGGTATTGCCGCGTGCCAATTCTGAATTCTGCGTATCAGAATTTTCAATCCCTCCGACAAGAAGTAAAACTCCTGAAAGAGGGAGCTGACTCTAAACCCGTAACCGAGAAGGCTCAAGAAGGAACTCCTACTCAAGTTGAAAAACTTGAGAAAGAGAACTCCTCCCTGAAAACTCAGGTTAAGGATCTTAGATCAGCTTTAGAACGATTTAGTTCTGGTTCCAAGGGTCTTGACATAATTCTTGGAAAACAGAAATCGATTCTAAATTGATCCAGACTAGGCTATAGAACCAAATCTAGACAAAGATCTTACTTTGCTGTACTGAATCAGTCCAGAAATAAAGTTCAGGCATGGGTACCTAAAATGTGCCTGAACAAACCAACTGGATCAAATTAGTATTGGATCCCCAAGGATAAGATTCACATCTTGCCTAACCATTACCGTGGCTTTAGTCCAGGGGGAGCCAAATTAAAAACTATATTTATTATTAGATAGAATTTAATTCTTGATTGCAACTTGCTTGTTTAACTGTTTATTTAATTTCTGCAATTTACCATGCTTAGACTTAGGAATGGTTAGTATAAGGACTGAACAAACTTAACTGAAACTTGACAACATAGTATTGGGTGGCGGTGAGATGATAGTACGTTAGGGAAACCAATTCTAATAAGATCAAGTATACTTGGTCTCTTTAGACTGGTGAAACTAGCCGAAGCTACCGATCCAAAACCCAAACTAGTTAGACCAGAACTTTTCAAAGATTAATTTTGAAAATGAAACATCATTAAAAGGCTTTATCAAGGAAAGGGTTGATGATCCAATAAGGCTACGACCAAAGAAGGCCTAGTGCCTCGCCAAGACCTGGAAGCCAATTTTTGAATTTCAAATTCAAATTATTCTTTGTCAAATTCAAATCTAACACAAATTTTCAGTTAGGTGTAGAATCAAACATTTCTTTTCAAAATAAATTTAATTGTTTTCAAAAATTAATTTAAGGTTTTCTAAATAAAAATTAATTTTTCTAAATAATTTTATTTATCAAAACCTATCTCACAAAACCTGTAAGGCTAACGTGATTGAAAACCCTAGATTCGGTGAGACAGTAAAATTAAAATCAATTATAATTCCTTTAACACCTATATTGTGGTTTAATCCTATAGTTTAGAACATAGTCAAACCATGGTCAACAGAGTCAAATCATGGTCAACGTAGTCAAACCATGGTCAACGCAGTCAAACCATAGTCAACCTGGTCAAACCATGGTCAACATAGTCAAACCATGGTCAAAACAGTC
This sequence comes from Boesenbergia rotunda, assembly GCA_024364735.1. NCBI lineage: Eukaryota > Viridiplantae > Streptophyta > Magnoliopsida > Zingiberales > Zingiberaceae > Boesenbergia > Boesenbergia rotunda. Next base: position 186,964 of record JAGFNQ010005393.1, on the reverse strand, counting down.
AAGCCATGGTCAAACCAACTAAACCATGATCAAACAATGACAAGATATAATATTTGTCACTTCCTATACACTCCGGGCGCCCGTGACTCCTCGGGCGCCCCCCTTGCCTTTACCTACTTTCAAGGCAAAAAGATGCCTTCGCCCTTGACTAGGGCGCCCGGAACCACGCGGGCGCCCCCATCACAGTCAAAGCAGCAAAAGCTGCAAATTCAGCCTGACCAGGGCGCCCGAGCCGCTCCGGGTGCCCCCAACAGACCTAGTCACTGCCAATGGATTGGCAGTGACCACTGTCCCGGGCGCCCGGCAGCTCCCGGGCGCCCCCAATGACATGCCTATAAAAGGACATCCGAACCCCCTCCTCTTCCCACACCAAAAATCTTCTTCCTTCCTCACTTCCTTCCTTCCAAGAAGATCAAGTAACACTTGTGCTTCCTCAATCTCACCATGCCTCCCCGGTATGATTTATTTTATGCATTTAGAATTATTTTCCTCATTCTTTAATGCATTTAGAATTATTCCTTTCTTATAAATGCATGCCTCTTAACTTAGAAAACGCCGAGCAAACCAAGCGAACCCCGGTGCCGAACCGAGTCCCGACCCTAGGTTCCCGACTCTAGAACTGTGTAATAAGTTCGCTCGAACAACTTACAAGCCTATTAAAACAAGCTTTCTTAATAGACATTTCTTTACCCAATCATGTCCCTTAGCCATGAATGTCATAAATTTCTATCAATTAGATAATCTAGTATTCTGCACTCATTCCATTAACATATCCTTGTGTGCGGAACTTTATAATAACATAGTTCGACAAAACGATCTCATGTTTGTCACTACTGTTCAAGGGATACCCTTGTCGATCACCCCTACCTTGCTAAACCGATTCCTTGGACTACGACTCTCCCAGTCCACCTTTTGTTGCTATCCACCTATGAATCCTCCATTTGATCCTCCCTACTCTCACATTACTTTAGACACGCTCCACTCCTATTTCTTTAGGGAAGCTAGACTCCCCGCAGATAGACGATTCCAGTTCGTTGACCTTCTGGCATAGGACTACGCCCTGTACAGAGTCCTGGTCCGCTGTATCTTACCACTCTCCACTAGAGATGTCACGACCATGCGACCTTTTCATGCCTTCCTTCTGTATGCCCTGATCCATCACCTTGACATTGACATTGGACTACACATGTTTTATGCTATTCTACATGCGTCCAGCGTTACGACCCAGGGACGAGTGCACACTCCATTCTGCCACATCATCACCTCCCTCCTTCATCACCACGGTCGTGACATTACCGTGGGTGAAATAACTGTAATGACCGATTTTGATGAAATAGAATTTAGGAACTTCTCTTTAGCTGGTCTAGAGGTATCGGCCACCGGGGTTTTGAGTTGGAGACGACAGCGAGCCGGGGCTCCGATCGACTCAGACGAGGAGGTAGACGTTGACGTTGTTGATCTCGCAGCAGAGATACAAGACCATATAGACCAGCCTCCACCACCGACCATCGACCAACGCTTCGCACAGATGCAGACGGAGATCCACAGTCTCCGAGAGGAGGCCGAGGCTTATCACTTAGAGCAGATGGACGCTCGTAGAGCTGATCGAGAGGTGGCCAATGCACGATACATTGAGATGATGTCGCTTCTCAGAGCATGGCAGCCTGGCTCATCTAACCACCCTGGCCCGTCTTCATAGTTAGACTATTTCAGCCGATGCATTGTACTAGTAACTAGTTGACTGCCCCTACTCAGTAGGGTTGACTCATGCCTGACTTGTATGACTGTGTTGGTTTTCTCTTTTTGACTAGCTGACTTATGGAGATGACTACTTGTTTATCTTAACTACTTGATTATCAGTTAGGATTGTGCTCAGTAGAATAGGTTAACTCTACTTTTGATTTTCTTACTGCTTTACTTGATTTAAAAATCAGTTTCTAAAAGAATTTGAAAAACTGTTTTACTTAATCTCAAAATCAATTTTTTTTAAGGTTTCCGACTTAGTTTTATTTCAAAACTACCCCCTTTCAAAACTAGGGCCTTTTCGAAAATGGACTTAGCCTAGGTCCTAACCCTAGAACTGCATGCACCTATAGATTTAGAAGCCAGCATCTCACAAGCACCTTAGGGTACTTTTGATTGATAACCTAGAAAGGGTTGAGATGCTTAGGTCTTTGCCTTAATTCAAGATACTTTAAGTCAGTGCATCTGCAGTAATTGGGGCACTAAATACAACTTACACAACAATTAGGTTAAGTGTCAAGTTTAGAAAATCTAACTTGAACAGAAACACTTAACTTGACTAATCCTAGCGAAAACTACTGTTTATAACAGTTAGTAAGTAGCTAATTGGGTTAGATAGGTCCCTAAAAGAGAAAATTGAAACTGATTTGATTTAACTCTTATCATGAATTGGTTCAGTACAGCAAATTTTGCAGCTACTATTATCTTTTATGCAATTTAATTATCTTATTTCTGCTATATATATTTGTTTTTGATATATGGCAAAGGGGGAGAGATAGGAAAGGAGAGTTTAAAATTTTGTTGAAAATTTTTTTCTAAATCTCAAAATTTCAAACTCTATCCTTTATTCAAAAAGTACTTAAGTTTTTCAAAAATTTTCTAAGTACTTAAAGTCTTTCAAAATTTTTCTAAGCACTTAACATTTCTAAACACTTAAGTTTTTCAAAACTTTTCTAAAGACTTAAAGCTTTTAAAAACTTTTCTAAGTACTTAAGTCTTTCAAAACTTTTCTAAGTACTTAAGCTTCTCAAAAACTTTTCCAAATACTTAAACTTTTCTAAGTACTTAAGGTTTTCAGAAGTACTTAAGTTTTTCAAACTTCACTAAGTACTCTAAAACTTAAAGCTTTCAAAACTTTTGAGTACTTTAAACTTAAGGCGTCAAAATTCTTTCTTCAGTACTCAAAACTTAAGTTTTCAAAATCCTTCTTAAAGTTTTCAAAATTTGTCAAAGTGGTTAAATCTTTTTTCCAAAGTACACAATGAAAATCATTCTGGAAAATATAGCTTTAAAGCTTAAAATTTTCTAAGTTAAAACCATTTTCAGACTTAGAATCTATTTTCAAAAACTCCACGAATTTTTGAAAAATCTAGGGGGAGATTCCTTCCAGGAGGAGGGAACAAAAGGTAATTTTTATATGCTTTGATTAACTTAACTTTTTGAAGCAGGGTTGCCATAAATCAAAAAGGGGGAGATTGTTGGTGCAGAAAGCACCCAAGTCGAACATGAGTTTTGATAATGGCAATAGGCCTCAAAAGTTAAGGTATAAATGTTATCTAACATGTTACTCAAGTGTGCAGGGTACAAAGTCCTAGCGAAGAACTACTAGGCACTGGCAAAGGAATGCTAGGGTACAAAGCCCTAGCGAAGGACTGCTAGGCACCTGCTGAAGGAATGCCAGGGTACTGAAGTCCTGGCGAAGGAATGCTAGGCACCAGGCGAAGGACAGCTTGGAACTGAAGACCTAGCGAAGGAATGCTAGGCACCGGGCGAAGGACAGCTTGGTATCCAAGACCTGGCGAAGGACCGCTAGGCAAAAGTCCAACCGGAGAAGCCGATTGGCATCAGGTACATTCTCCCGAGAGGAGTAGGTGAGGACGCGTTCCCCGTCGAGGGAACAGTAGGCGTCGGTTCGACCTAGGACTCCATTTGGAGACCAAAGTCAGAACCAAGACAGCTAAGGCTGTATAAAACTTAAATATTATTACTTTATGTTGTTTTGGACTAACCCTGGACGCAGGACTGAAGGAACGAGTATCTACAGCTCAGAGAGCCTCAAAGGAGTGAGGCAACAGCTGAGCAGGGCGCCCGGAGTGTCCCAGGCGCCCCCAAGGTGAACACAAAATAGTCGAAGTAAAAGAACTGTTTCTGCAGCTATTGGTCAGGGCGCCCCCGTGCTCCCGGGCGCCCCCACTGCTCCCGGGTGCCCCCAGCGCTGCGGGCGCCCCCAGGTGAAGCTGACAGAACAGATCCCCTCGAAGCCAACGGATAAGAAGGAGACCCGGTCAACCCGGGCGCCCCCAGCGTTCCGGGCGCCCCCGTCAAAGCTTGATCCCGAGTTTTAAGGGATCAGAGCTAACCGAGAAGGAAGTGGATCGAATGACACGTAGGGGGGCGCCCCCGACGTTCCGGGTGCCCCCAGGTGCTATAAAAGGGCCCTCGACCCCAAGGCTTCAGTGAACAATTCTTTCAACGCTCCTACGCTCTTCTGCTCCCGCGTGCTGCTCTGGAAACCTCCCAACTTGAGATACAAGCGCCAACGACGTCCCTCTGCTCCGAAAATTCAATCTACACCGGACGTCGGTAAAGAAGAGCTATTTTCTTTTCAGTTTACTATACTACAATTGTACAACTCTTGTAAACGGTTTTTGCGCACTTATAGAATTGCCCGCAGAAAACGGTCAACGACCGTGGGCCTTGGAGTAGGAGTCGACCTAGGCTCCGAACCAAGTAAAACTACCTGTGTTCACGATTATTTTTTTTTCCGCTGCGTACTTGCTCTAATTTTCATCCGAAAAGCGTTTAACGATATTCACCCCCCCCTCTATCGTTTCTCTCGATCCAACAAAAGAGACATTAAAAATTTAATGTATCAGTAAGTGAAGCTGGTGTATAAATTATTAGCAAGTGAAGTTGTATCATTAGTTTTAAATTTTAAAACTGATAGTTACCATAGATACAGTCAGTTCTATGATTTCTAGCTATACTTGTAAAAAAAACCTCCATGTCTTCATATACAGAATTTGATTCTCTAATCAAAATGATTTCTCTCTCTGTTTGCTTATCGGATCTAGCAATTTTTTTTCTTTTCTCTGGTAAAACCAGCAATTGCTCCTCGTTCAGTAATGTTTCCATATGGGTTATAGATTTCTATGAGGCATTCTTTTTTGAGGTAAATCCTTAAACCATATAAGACTATCAGTTGGTGTATCCCTGTAATCATATCGACTTTGATCCCGTCCTCTTCTACTCCTTGTTCTAGAATTAACTATTTCAGGATAAAGATTCACTATAGGGTCACTTGATTCAGCCAATATGACATGCTTTTCTATTATTCCAACTAATTCATTAACCCTTAACTGATTGTTCTCCTTTGTTAGATCCTTTATTCGGTTCTGATGAATAATATAATTAAGACATTCAATATCAATCAGACTTCTACCTTGCGTATCATGTACCAGGGAAGTCTCTATTAGATGTTGAATATCATCCATGCCCGAGAGAGTTTATACCTGTTGGGACCGGGTGCATGTTGACATGGATGCGGGTTCATAATTTTAAAAATTAATTATGTGCAACGGAAGGTTTAGCATAAATAATTTCTCAAATTATTTAACCACACATCTAAGCATGCAATTTTATCTTGTGTAGACATGATCATATATTTAAAATTTTGCAGAAACATAAACTAATTTACGTATTACCTTGCGTAACTCGAAGGAAGGGACGAGATCCAACCGTAAGCGTCCCTTGGAAGTTCCGCCTCTATTCGCGTCCACGCCGAGTATCTTCGGGATGACTTCGCAAAGCCACGAGTTTCGTATTCTCGAGAACTACTAGATTCTCTGAGAACACGACGAGAAAAACCAAGAGAGAAGTCGGAAGACTAACCACAAAAGGATGGCCGGAGCTTCCTTCTCCGGCAGCAGGTGGTGGTCGGCAAAAGATCCTTCTTAGGGCTGGTTGGCGCACGGCAAGAAGGGGAGAAGAGAAGGAGAGAAAGAGAGGGAGAGAGCCTATGCCTTCATCACTTCGATTATATTTCAAGTCTTGCCTTGGGTCCTTTATATAGTGGTCTCTCAACCATCAAGCCTCTCAAATATGGAATAACTTATTCCATCATGCCAAGTTTGATTTTATATCATGGTTAAAATCATATTTTAATTCATGATAAAAATCAATCAAGTCACTTTTCTCTTATAGAATAAATTTCTTTATCATGGTAAATCAATCCATGATTGATTTTATAAAATAAACCAATCCATGGTTCATTTTAATTTCCATGAAAAATAAACCAAACCTTGGTTCATTATATATAAAAATTTATATCATTCATAATTTTATAAAACAAACCACACTTGGTTTATTTTATAAATTGAACCAAAAACTTGGTTCTCTCCCTTTGTTGTGGCCGGCCAAGCAAAGAGGATGGAGGCCCTCTTTGGCCGGCCCATCCAAGCCACGCCCCAATGAATTGAACTTATTTAATTCATCTATTAAGTCTTCAAAAGACTTAGCCATTTTACGCTTTCGATGCGTCTCTGAAAAATTCAGATTCGACTTATCGTTTGGCTCAACCAAACTTAATCTCTCTTGATTCGAAAATCCAATTTTCAACTCGTTTTAAATCCCTTGGATTACTCGTAGTGCGTGTGACTAAATAGGCTTTCGATTTATGTTGGCCGCCTATAATTAATCAATTATAGAACGATCATGAGTGGCACCTAGTAGTACATCATGATCCCTAATTAATCGAAAGATCAACGGTTGACCTCAGAAACAATTCTGAAACCCTTCAGCAGCTATAATGAATCGTGTCCCATTCCCTTCACCATCTTATACCCACTTGGTTCAGGACATGGTCTATGTGTGTCAGTCCCCACTAGGCTGACTACGTCACACCTAGCCCAAGTAACGTTTTCTCGTCCTACGGATTCTAATTACTCTCATGTATTTAAAAGATTCATACTCTGAACATGTCATGATCTGGCCAGAGGCTTCGAGTAACAATCCGACGATAGGCCTCGGGTATACATCTCCTCGCAAGGAGTGGTGAATCCTTTGTAGGCTGTTCAAACATCTTCGAGCACTTCGGCTTATACCCAATCATCCTGGGTCAACACCTCCTTGGAGATGTTTGCTTAAGATGTCAAAGTATAAATCTCCATGACCAAGATGACTTGAACACCGTAAGTCAAAGGAACATCGCACTTAAGCTGCAGTAAGAACTTCATTGACATATCTATATGTAGACTACCATATGAAGTTTTACAGCCAGTCACTCCAATGAACTAGTTCCCTTAACTAGCATTCATGTTTATCTCCGGACATCTCAATGTCACCAGCCAGTGAGAATCAGCTGATTAAAGAATAACCCATGCTAGTCTCAACAGAATTGATAGTGTCCATATTTATCAATTCATCGATTAGGGACAATTTCAATACTTCACAATTGCACATGTAGAGATAATCACAAGTTGTGAATTCATCACAAATTCTCTCATGCTGTGAATTGTATTGCGGGCATTCAGTAAATGAGTTTAAGACTCAATCAAATACACAAACATATATACTCAAATAGTGAATATTCATTTATTAAAATAAATGATTACAATCATAAAGCGATTGCCTTAGGACACTTCTCTCATATCCCTAACAATACCAATATTTTTTCAGCATGGGTAGGGATGAGTTCTCTAATCACCTATCAAATTAGAGATTAATATTTAAGCAGTTCAAATTAATTTTACTCTATAGTTTTGAATATGTACCTCATTAGGTGAGACTTGGGCCAACAAAGCTCTGACCTTACTAATATGTGAAGATGTAGACCTCTACTTATTAATTCTTGCACCTTCAATATGATATGGTTTCTGGATTGGGATATGCTCCAAAAACCATGTCTGCATTTCATTATACAGAATCTTGACAACATTATCATATCTATATTACAATATCACATTTACTATTAAAAAACTTACAGCTAAAAGACCAGTAAATCCCTTTAGGTATAGAGTTGAATGTAGGATTGATGCCGTCGATAGAAGGGTGAATATCCACTCGTAAAAACATCGTTAGAAAACTCGTCACTTAACCATCTTTCTATCAGGGTTAGTACGCAGCGAAAAATAATAGAATAAAAGAAAGACAACACACAAATGACAAGCGGATTTTTACTTGGTTCCCAACCCCCCATAGTACGTCCAAGGCCTAAGCACTCAATCGAGAGTCCACTAATGGTCTCCTTTATGGACTTTCCAGAGGCAAAGAAACCCGTCTTACAGTTATGTTTACAAGCAAGGAATAAAAGAAATTAATACGTAAATAAAAGCAAACCAAAACAACTTGGCCAACTCTGGAAGTCTGAAGCGCCGCACGGTTCTTCCTGGAGCCTCCTTGGTCATAGAGCTTCGATTTGAGCACTTTTTCTTTGCAGAGAATGCTTAGATTGATGTAGAAGTTGATGTTCAGCCTTAAGGGGTCGAACCCCTGTATATAGTAGTGTCCAGGGTGCCTGTGTTGCTATGTGGCACCTCTTATGTTTCAGTCAAAGCCTATCCAACACCGAAATTGCGGAAGGGATGAAATCTACCTTCCCAGGTACCTGACAGTCCTCAGGAGCTTGGGAGCCTTCAGGCACCTGGCTTACCAGGCGCCTGGGAGTGGACTACCCCAACTGGGGCGCCCAGCCTCTCTTGGGCGCCTGATTCAAGTCAGGCGCCCAGGAGTTGTTTCCCAAGCAGCTTTGCTTTGTGTTTCGTTCTCCTATCTTGCCTTCAACTCCAGGTACCTTCAAGACAACAAAAGACAAATAATCTTAGCCTTAGCTTAGTGGTTTTGACTTTGGATTTCACCCGAAACCCTAGGTCGAACCGATGCCTAATGTTCCCTTTCCCGGGGAATGCGTCCTCACCTACTCCACCCTGGAGAAGTTATGATTGCCAACCAGAACCTCCGATTGGACTTTCGCTTAGTCTCCTAGAAACCGAATCTCGAGACGTCCGACTTCAACCTGTCTCAATTTCTGTTCGCGATCCTCGCTCGACTAAAGCTTTTGCCAACTGGGACCTCTTGCTAGACTTTTGCTTGGCCTCCGAGAACTTCGGATCTCGAGACGTCTGACTTCGACCTGTCTCTACTTCTGTCCGACAACCCTCACTCAGCAAAGACTCTGTTGCTTGATCCCCGACCAGGACTTAGTGCTTAGTCCCCCAGACCAAGACTTCGTGCCCAGCTTCACTCACCAGGACTTAGTCCAGCTTAGCTTCACTTGCTAGGACCCAGTTTCACTCACTAGGATTTAGTGGCCAACTTCACTCACCAGAACTTGTCCAACCTAGCTTCACTTGCTAGGACACAACTTCTCACCAGGATTTAGGTCACCTAGCTTCACTCACTAGGGTTTAGTTCACCTAGCTTCACTCGCTAGGGTTTCTTCCACCACAATCACTCCTTTGCTAGTCATCATGATCCTGACTAGACTTCCTCCAATCTTGAGGTAAATATGATTCAAACCTTAAGTCCGATTTGGTTTGTTCCCTTGGTCAAACTGACCAACCTTGGGTTCTATTCACTCTGCCAAACATTAGATCCTGTTTGGCTATCCCTTTGTCAACCTGATCAAACCTGGGTTTACCCTACCAAACATCAAGTCCTATTTGGCTAAACCCTTGATCAACCAGACTAAACCTTTGGTGTATTTTCACCAACTTCAGTATATTATTAAACATCGAAACACTACAAGAAGACATCACTGATGCATCTTGCACCAACAATCTCCCCCTTTTTGATGTTTGACAATATCTTAAATTAAGTTAGGTCTAAGGGTTAAATCTAGGTTAAACATCGAAACACTAGAGGAAGACATCACTGATGCATCTTGCACCAACACTGAAGTGGTCATTTGAGATGTCTGACTTGATGAAAAAATATCCCCGATCGTAGTGAATTGGGGACACATAAATTGATGAATCACTTCAACTCAATTGAATCTACTTAGATTTGCATAATCATCTACAATATCTAACAAACCTAATGGAACCTTATATGTACTAGATGAAAATAGCACACAAACAAATATATACAAAATATATAATTTACAAAATACTAAAACATCAGCATAAACTTCAACTCTACGAGAATAGAGTTTAAGAAGTTACTCAATTCTTAATTTAGTAGGTTGTTTTTATTAGAGAGGTGAGGATAAAAGAGATCACCATTTGCATTTGTTGAGTTCATAGGCATCGAAGCACCTCTATTTGAAATATCAAGCAACAGAGATACATCACTTCTGGTGAATTCAACTAGGACATATGAAAATTTAAATTTATTATTTTTATATTACTTTCTTCTACCTTTCAAAATTATAAAACGTACCAGAGAATTTGAATATTTGAGCTGTTGAATCCCAACTTTGAAATATATTCACCAGCAATCCGTGAATTTGCAAAATATCTTGTATGTCAAAAAAATAGCAAAAGGAGACTATTTATTAATGATGGTTATGTGTTGATCATCTAAATGAACAAACCCAAGATTTCTTTTTTGCATTGTTGGATGGCCAAAAAAATCATTAAAGTGCCCTAAAACACTCGTCCATTGGATTTTATGTCCAAGTGATATCGAAAATTATTCAAAATATAAATTATTAACACAGATAAGCCAACAATAAAATTGGGGTTTAAGTTTTTAGGGATCTAGACTAATCAATGTTGAAACTAATTTAGGGCAAAACTAGCACCAAAGTTGGGGTCGGTTTTGCCCTAAACTAGCCCCAAAGTTAGGGTTGTTATTTTGGGGGAACTAGCAACAAAGTTGTGGTTGTTTATGCAAAAACTAGCTCTAATGTTGGTTAGTGTTGCCCCTAAACCAGTAACAAAGTTGGTGTTAGTTTGGGATAACCAAAGTGATCAACGTGGTGCTGGTTAGGGCAAACTATTGGCACAGATGGAACATATCTTTGCAACACCATCTTGCGCCATTCTTCAACACAATCACCAATGGGGGAGAGAATTGTTAGTGAGAGCCCTAGAGCCAATCATATGATGATTACTTTTTGGACTCATTGTATCATATTCTTGTATATATATTTCTTATATATAAAGGCATTTCTTATGGTTATTGTACTTATGTGTATTGGTGTCAAATAACTTAGTATAATAACGTCCTTGAGTAGAAGGTTCTTATCTATATCAATCGATTAGTTGAATCGATAGTGAGATGATATAGAGAACACTACTCTTAATTATTTCTAGTCAAGTATTAACATTCAAGGACAATGTTAATGCAAAGAGACTAGCATGTAGGTCAACATGATGACTTGATCTCACAAGTCATGGATATGAGATATCAAGTTGACACATGGGTATACATTAGAGAATGTATACTGAATGACCCGCCATGAGAAAGTATCATGGATCGTTATATGAGTGTCATATACTTTCTCATGTGACTATTAGTATGACTATTAGTCCTTAGACCTGAAGTCACCATAGTTCCCTACATAAGGAGTTATGTACTTTGGTTTCGTCAAACGTCACCCGTAACTGGGTGGACTATAAAGGCGATTACTGGGTATGTAACAAATTATGCGGAGGGATGTGAGTGATGTAGATGGGATCTATCCCTCCTATATGACGGGAGAGATATCATAGTCTTGATAGAGTGAGATCACTAAGTGCATGGTCATGCCCAAATAAGGCAATATGAGATATTGAGCTTATTTGATTATAGTGAGTCTACTTGGAGTTCAAGACACATAGATTGATTGAAGGATGACACGGTCTATGCTTCATATAAGATCAATCTAGATATCGACGATAGAAGGACATTGTCACATATTATGAAAGTCATAATTAGTAGTCACATTGGTGATGTTGAATCTCAACATTCTTGTAACTTGGGTAGCAATGATGTGTTGCTAGATACCGCTCATTGCTTATGTTTCTAAGAGGTTAGAAGCATTGCCAACGTTACAAGAACCTATAGGGTCACACGCAAAGAACAAATAGATGGAGAAAAATTGAAGTCAAGTTTGACTTGGCTAAATATGGAAAGTCCATAAAAGGCAAGTTTGACTTGACCCAAATCCAAATCAAGTTTGACTTGACTTGGTTCCACTTCAAGTTAGACTTGACATGGGAGAAGAAATGGAGTCAAGTTTGACTTGACTAAATATGGAAAGTCCATAAAAGACAAGTTTGACTTGACCCAAATCCAAATCAAGTTTGACTTGACTTGGTTCCACTTCAAGTTAGACTTGACATGGGAGAAGAAATGGAGTCAAGTTTGACTTGACTAAATATGGAAATTCCATAAAAGGTAAGTTTGACTTGACCAAAAGGCCACCTCACCTTGACTTGACCAAGTGATGACTTGGCTTGGTTTCCCCCCCATTTGAATTTGAATTCAAATTGAAAGGGGTTAAGGAAGGCCACCTAATGGCCATTAGTGGCCATTATGGCCGGCCACTTAATGGCCATTAATGGCCATTAAGTGGCCGACCACCATGGGTGAACAAAAGTGGGTTTTGTTTCATTTTTCCTCGAAGGTGTGTCTTCTCTTCTTCCTCTCCAATTGTTGGAGTTCTTCTTCCTCTTCTCCTCTTGACCGAATTCTACAAGGTGCTAGCACACCTAAAGGATTTCATCCATCTACTTTTGTTCGCGTGGATACTTCTAGAGGGACGGCACTTGACGTCCTAGAGATTCGACATCCAAAAGGGAGCGAACGGGATTAAACGGGGCACGCATCAAAGGTAAAATGTTTATCCCTCTTTAGATCTAGGAGTAGATCGGGTTTTGAAGCATGTAAACGAGCACTCGTAATTTTTGAAATGGCTTTCTTCGCTCGGATCCTTGCTATTGGAGCTTTCGGGGTTTCCGCGACGCGAAAAAGCGGTTTTCGTGGCCCGAAAAACCCTACAAGAATCACTTTGGTGGTGGTGGAGGAGACGCCCGTAAACCCTAGAGTTGGAAAGGTAGAAGAGAGGAACGAAAGAAAGAGGACCGCAACTTTAAACTTAGAAAGAGAGGCAGGTGGCCAAATATAGAGAGAGAGATGCCAATTTGAATGACGCAGGGAGAAAAAGAAAATTTTTTAACTTATTTTTAAACCTGATTAGCATGCCACGCCTGTGGTCGCCCACAATCACCCATGTAGTGGTGTGTAAAATATCACTATTGTGTGTGTATATAATTTGATAATAAAACTAAAAGATGGAAAAAAAATAAAAAGGTATTTTTCATGGGTATTCCATTTCTAATTAAAGTTAAATGGACACTCCATTTAACCTAAACTTCTCAAAATACCCTTATTCTATATTTTGGCTCAAAAATTTGTATTTTTGTACTTGGCTTAAGTTTTAAACCGGGTTTAAGGGTTTGGTTTTAACTTTGAACCATAGTTTGTTGGGATTGATTTGAGCTAGAGGGGGTGAATAACTCCGATCATTCTTGTCATTACTTTATGCTCATCGGTGAATCATAGCGGAAACCTTGCTTCAATCTAGGCTTCACATGAACAACACTTTGGTTTACTTAGTATCCACTTCTTTGAGATGATTTATCCAAGGGTTGACTTCTCACTCTCATAGATATACTATGAAAACCTTCTTCTTGGAGATAGAGAAGCCTCATACAAGCTTTAACATAAGAAATATAACAAAAAAAAATGCAAACTAAGTTACGAAGGAAATAAAAAATGACTTTACAACATAAACCTTGCTTTGCTTTCTCTTGTCTTCCTTTGGATTGCCTCTTGGTGGTAGAAAATACAACAATACTTCTTCTCCAAACACCTAAGAATTTGCATAAGCTTTCATAAATGAGTCATGCTTCAAACCTTTGCGAAAATTCTTTTCTAAGGTTCTTTCGACGCCTCCTAATCGATTAGCCGCTACCCAATCATTTGACATGTCAGTTCAACCATTCAAAATTGCATAATGACTCTTTTTCGCCTAGCTAATTAATCGGTGAGTCTTACCAATCAATTCGACAACTTCTTATTGATTGTCTAATCGATTTCGAAGTTTTCTGTTCTCACGAGAATAACACCCAATTGATTACCATAATCGATTAACTTATCATTTTCTTTCTATACAATGAAAACTATATATATAAAATAACATATGAAACAAAACAAAAATACAATGAAACAGAAATAAAACCAAAATCAAGAATTAACAGGTCGTGATCTTTGAACAATTCTATATAAATGAAACCAATTATAATATTAAAAAGGTGCTTGTGCCAACAAAATTAAAGACCATGGAAAGTAAATAGTAAGTCAAATGGCTATGTTTGGAATCAGAATAGATGCACATATATTTAATCTTATTTAAGAAGTCAAGAAGGTAAAGTATATTACAATCTCTTATTACAACTTTATGTCCTTCTTAGAGTTCACCATTTATACATATAAATATATTTATAATCATCTAGCATTTGTAGGTTGGAATTAACTTTTATCTTCAAATGTTATCATTCATTAAGATAAATTCTCAAATCTTACTATTTAATCAACAAATATACAAGTCATCCATGGTATCATCAACATGGGTAAATGCCACAAAATATATGGTATTAACATCTATAATTATCACTACTGGTCTAAATCAGATAAATCGCCTAAAAGTGATCCAAAGTCAATATCTTCAGAGTGTATTATCCCATAGTCATCTGACGTATGAGCTAAAAGCCCTCACCGGTGATATAATAAATACTAAGCGCTGACGATCACGCTATTACAAAAACATGTGACCAGTCTAGTACTCCGGCATAAAACTCAACTCAAAGTTTTCACTTTTGGGTTTTTTTTTCATCTTTGTTATTTCACTTTAATTCTTTTTTCACCATCATTGTTCAATTCTAAATTCATATATTATTGGTTGATCCGAATGATCAACCCAAATCAACTTTTAATATGAATCCTAATAATTCATTACAGTTCATCATAAGATTGGCAAGGAAAGGGGCAAATATCAATAATATGGAGTAGAAAGATTAAGCAAATCTAAAGATATCTATCAATAGAAAAGTAATTCAGAACAGTCATTTAATTTTTTTTTTAAATACTCTTTCCCATCTTCAACCCATATGTGATAAAAGTTGACTCACTCACCCCAAACACTCCTCATCACCAGCCCTACAAAGAGATGAAGGAGTAAATCACAGTGATCGAGCTGCTTCTCTAAGTGGAAGGAATTTTATTCCCTAAGAGATTGTTTCACCGGACATTCAATTCCTACTCATATGTGATAATCTATCACCTAAATACCAACTCGGCTATGCTATGAACCCACATATGGACATGAAATAACATCAATTATTTACCCTCCCATGGTTGAATTAGCTTAACACCCATTTTGCTATTTTAAATATTATTTTAATTTACTTTTTGATAAGAGTTATATAAGCATATACATAATCCAATTTATCTATTTATTCATGCATAAGGAAATATATAATGAGCCAAAGATAAAATTTACCCACTTTTATCTACAACAAAAACTTTAAGTGTCAACATATGTGCTCCATTTGAACTCGTCTTTATAAGATGGTAAAAGATGATTCGTTTATTCCAATATCCCCGTCAATGCGTCTCAGGATTAACACGAAAGAAATAAATCATAGGGGATATTAGTCCAGATGTTATGACTAGTACGTATGGAGGATGGATGCACTAAAACTCGTTTTTATAAGTATCATATGAAAATACGTCAAATACATAAAATGATACCCCAATGAAAATAAGATTATAAAATTTGAACATTATCAATGACTTGAAATCATGGATCATTTTTTCCCCTCAACGAATCCACTATGGTCTAATCTCAACATTTTTAACCAACTTAAACCCATTGATTGAAAAAGACTATACCTTGCAACTTTCTTTTGAGCAACGAAATAGCAAAGGAATTTCGTTGATATGCAGTTGCTGCCAAATTGCAAAGACAGCAGTGAAACAAGGCAGAAGAAAGAGAGGGAGAAGGAGAGGTTGTTGGCTAGAAAAGGCAGCACCCTAGGGCTGCTGGAGGAGAAGAAAGGCAGCAAAAGGGCTGCCGTTGCTGCTGCTCGCTGATGGAGGAGAGGAGAAGGAAGAGAAGAGGGTTGTTGCTGCTGTGGTTGTGGTGCAGAGCAAAGACGAAGGGAAGAAATAGGGAGAAGAGGAGAATTGGTCGGCGATGCAGGGCGGGCGTGAGTGGCAATGGAGAGAAGACAGGGGAGGAGAAGAAAAAGAAAAAGGGAGGAGAAAAACCCAACACGTAAACATTTAACTCATCTAAGAATACACAAGCAAAACACAACTAGTCTTTGAAACTAAATTTATCAGCTGTTATAATAAAAAAAATGTGTCTGTGAAACCTTTTAAACAAATTGAAATAACATCATAAAACATCTGCTAAAATAGATTGATTTACTTGATAAAATAGATAGGCATGTAATAATATTTTAAGTATATGCACGAAAAATGATAAACACAAATCCTATATTGTGAGAAAAAAGTAAACCCTAGACTTGAGAATGGAGGAAGTTTTTAGGTTGAAATTCTGGGAGGATGATAAATAATATATTAGTTCACTGTCAATTCTTCTTTTTTTTTTTTAACTAAACTTTAAAATCAGGTAAGTCAGTTGGTCGGGTGTGGTTCAAAGTTAATACCCTAAACCTAGTTCAAAATTTAATCCAAGTTCAGAAACATAAATTTTTCAACCAAAATATAGAGTAATGATATTTTGGGAAGTTCGGATTAAATGGGTGCCTATTTAACTTTAATTAGTATTGAATACCCATGTAACAAATTTAAAAATGGTGGATGTCCTTTTAATTTTTTTCTCTTAGAAAATTATCCTTAATTTATTTTTACTATCATCAAGCCAGCACCTATTATTATTTTTTTAAAAAAAACTGTATCAAAATGATACCTCGTGTTTTAAAAATATTTTATTCCATCACTATTATAGCAGCTTTAACTTAAAATCTACTCCAATATACTCAAAATTACTTTCAATTAGTTTAATATTAGTCAAACTACTTAAATATTAATTAAAATTGATAAAATATTATTGAAATAATTTTGATCAAAACTATTACGATCAGAGTAATTTGATAAAAACTATTCAATATGAAATAATTTTGATCAAAATTATTATAATATAAAATAATTAACCAAAATTACTTAAAACACTTGCTTTAATATAAAATTACCTTTGACAAAGCTTTAGTCAAGGATTAAAGCTATTATAACTGGTTTTAAATTATGAGATGTCATTTTAATAATTTTTTTAATATAGTCAAATAATTTTCGTTTTTTTTAAAATATATTTAAAATTTTCATGGACCGAATTTAAAATCTGACTGGATAGACATGGGCGCTCTTGAGCCATATATAATCAAAGAAAAAGCTCCCATTTATTCAACCCGGGCAATGATGCCATCTTATTAATTTTTAAGTATTTAATGATCTAGTTTTAATTCCAATAAATTAATAAATAATTTTTTTTTTTGAATAATTGAGTAAAAAATGTAAGTTTGATGGACAACCTGTATGTATTTTTTTATTTATTTTAATAATCGATAAAATTATTTATAAAATTTAATCAATGACTCTCAAAATTAATCGACTGTCATAAAAAAATTCTCACGACCTTAACCGAGTTGGTAAGTGATTATAAGTTTGTCATATGATGACTTGAGTTCAAGATTCGGGGTTCAACTGGTGTAATTTCTACATTATGATTTATTCTTTGAATATTAATTTTAAGATAAATTAATAGAACATATTTATCTCTTCTATATTAATTTTGAGATGGAGACGTTATGGGCAATGATATTCGTCTTTCGTCACATGGTGTTAATTAAAAAAACCTTCAAATTTTCTTTTGTTGCCCATTTAATTTTGAGTAATGATTCACACAGTAAAAATAAATATCTCTGTAAAAAATTTTGATCACCAATCGATGGCACGTCCGACGTCCAATCGCTAATCGGACACTACTGACGGCCTTCGGTTGTCGTCCCGAACCAAACTATATCTTGGAGTATACGGTGAACCCGTCGGGAATTGTCGTAATTACGATTTCATATTATTCACCATTGATTTCGACGGATTCAATATTGTCGGCGATCTTGACGGGTTCACCGTCCTTCAACGATATAATTTGATTCGGGATGACGATCAAAAGTCGTCAGTAGTGTCCGATCGACGATCGGACGTCGGATTTATCGTCAAGTGACGATTAAAATTTATACCGAGATATTTATTTTGATTGTCCGTACGATTTCTCTTTAATTATGAGACTGTTAAGTCCAACACAAACAAACCCCGTCTAGACACGTTTTTAATTTATAAATGTCGCTTATTTTAGAAGTTGATTGCGACGCCGGTCGCCGGCTTCGACGTCTCCAACATCTCGTTGCCGTACGAGCCGTGGCCGTAGCCGTGCTTGTTGACATCGTACTTCTCGCCGTCCCCCCATAGCGCGTAGGCCTCCTCCCCGTGCACCGCGTCGTCGCCGATGGCGAGCTGTTCCTCCGGCATCCGCAGCGGCAGCACCGTCCCGATGACCACGCAGATGACGGAGGTCACGATGACGTTCCACGCCATGATGAACAGAGCGCCGACGATCTGCTTGAACACCTGCATCCCGCCTACGCCGCCGTAGAAGGCCCCGCGCGAGTTGGTGACCGGGAGGAAGAGGTTGCAGAGGGTGGGCTCGGCGAAGAGCCCCGTGGAGACGCCGCCGACGAATCCCGCCACCGCGTGGGTGTGGAAGACGCCGAGGGTGTCGTCCACCTTCTGCAGGAGCCGCGACCGCTTGTGCACCACCATCATGGTGAACCAAGGGATGCTCCCCGAGAGCACGCCCATCACGATGGCCGCCCATCCTTGGACCAACCCAGCGGCGGGAGTGATGCTGACAAGGCCGGTGATCATCCCCTGCACCGCTCCGATCACGGAAGGCTTCTTGAAGAAGATGACGTCGAGGCAGGTCCAGACGAGGAGGCTGGTGGCGGCGCAGATGTTCGTGTTCAGCACCGCCATCGACGAGTCGATGTTAGCCGCGTAGGGGTCTCCGCCGTTGAACCCGGCCCACCCCATCCACAGCAGCCCCGCGCCGGCGAGCATCAGCAAAACGTTGTTAGGCGGAAACCTCTCCCTGTCCTTGGTCGAGCGAGGTCCTACCTGTGTTCATTCCGACGCTTAAGCACAACAGTTGTTTGTTCAAATGCGGAAGTCAATAGTTTTGTACCCAGTAGGCGCGGTGAAGCCGGCGATGCCGGAGGAGAGGTGGATGACATAGCCACCGGAGTAGTCCATGACGCCCCATTGGAAGAGGAAGCCGCCGCCCCATAGAGAGAAGGCGCCGACGGTGTAGGAGAAGGTGAGCCAAAGGGGGACGAACATCATCCAGGCGCGGATGTTCATGCGGCCGAGGAGCGAGCCGGCGAGGAGGATGAGCGTGATGGCGGCGAAGACGCACTGGAAGTAGACCATGGTGGCCATTGGGTAGTAAGGAGTGACCTTGTCCGTCTCCACGGCGCCGTTGTGGTAATGGTGGGTGGTGGAGGGTAGCTCCGCCTGCTGGATGAGGAACTTCTGGCCCAGCGCCGGCATGGCCTTACCCCAGAAAGGAAGCATCTGGTGGCCGAAGGACATGCTGTAGCCCCAGGTGACCCAACAGAGGACCACGGCGGCGAAGGCGTAGAGCGCCATGAACGCCGAGTTCACCGCCCATTTCTTCTTCACGATGCTGCCGTAGAGGATCACCAGCCCCGGCACGGACTGCAGCCCCACCAGAGTCGCCGAGATCATCTGCCACGCGTTGTCTCCCTTGTTCAGCCATTCCGTCACCGCCAACGACGTGCCCGCCTGGTACGCGATTGGCACGGTCGTATTCGCCGCCATTGTCGAACGATCTACCTCTGAACTCAATTTGACGGAGGGAGAAGAAGAGATTTAGGATATTTATATACTGATGCTTATGTGCATAAAAAAAAGCGTGTTGTTGATGATTTGGCGCAGGGGCATGGGGGTTAGGATTCCAAGGTTTGAATTGGTATCATCAACCAGTTTGTGACATTTGGATTTGTCTGATTCATTGGATTCATTGTTGATCGGCGACTGGATTCCACTAGGCGCTCGAACAAAGATTGCTATTTGATCCCCTGTTAAAACATTCGGCGGCGATTTATCGAAAAAAATGATTCATCTAAATTTACTATATTTATCCCCTTAAACACATTATTTTTAAGTTGTTTACTCACTCTATAAGATGGATTTTTTTCCCCCAACAGGGAAGGTTGTTTAAGATTCAAAACCCTCGATCTCACCGGAATACCAGTGAAGCCTTGTTGGAAGGTGGTGGCCGCTCAAAAACTTCATAAGAAGAAGATAAATACTAGTATAATAACTTTATATTAAAAAAATATTTATTTTACAATTTCAGATTACATAAATATTTCTACTACTAAACATAAACTCCTAAATTATACATTAATTAGATACATACATTATGAGATTTATGCCTCCAGGAGGGTGTCGTGATCCTCCATTGATAGACTAGATGTCTACCGTTCGAGATTCATATGCGACATAT
The DNA here is from genome assembly GCA_024364735.1 of Boesenbergia rotunda. Lineage (NCBI taxonomy): Eukaryota > Viridiplantae > Streptophyta > Magnoliopsida > Zingiberales > Zingiberaceae > Boesenbergia > Boesenbergia rotunda. Next base: position 166,623 of record JAGFNQ010005393.1, on the reverse strand, counting down.
TATTAGAGATTTTTCTCCTTAATGGGTAGCATACTCGAGAATGTTGAAGGTTAAAATGGGTCTCCACATGTGCTTCCCTAATTTATCTGGCGGCTAGTGGAAAATTTTCGTGGGGGCGAACATGTAAATACCCCGGGATAGTTTTGATGTAACCAACAAAGTTAAGATAGGCCCTGATTGTGTTTGATCACTGTGTCTAAGTGTGCAGGAGCTTAGGAGCACAGGAAATCAAGCGGAAGACGCAACAGACGAGAAGGATGAAACGGGAAGGGAGCCAACAAGCTCGGTACATCCGAGGGACGCAAAGATTGCAGAAGAGTATACCGGTGGATGAGAAAGGCGTGCGTGACGTCCGAGGGACAAAAAGCCGGGGAGAAAGTCCGTTCGAGGAAGGTCGGAGTTGGATTTCGATGAGTTCAATTTTGGACGATCGAAAATCACCCAAGCGATCGGAGATTGAAGAAGGTCAACTTTGGAGTTGACCTTGAAGAACCTTGAAGATTTCAAGGTCCGAGGTGCCTCAAATCTCTTTGAAGGCACCTCGGATGTGCAGAATTATATGTGCAGAAAAAGGGAACTAAGATGCCTCAGTTTAGAACTAAGGCGCCTCAGTTGCAGAATTATCGAAAAGTGATCATTACTTGCATAAATAAAATTCTATCCAACTGAGGCACCTCAGGTCCACGTCAATACAATGGTAATATCAATTTTTGGGCTATAAATAGCCACCTAGAATAGGAAGAAGATACAACAACTTATATTTAATTTCCTAATCATCCTGTGAGTTGTCCAAAATTGTAAGAGGCTTCTCCGCCTATAACAAAGGAGACTTTTTAGTGTATTTTTTACTATCTTGGATTAGCAACCATTCTGGTTTCAACCAAGTAACTTCGAGTCTCTTCTTTTATAGTTGTTGATATTATTTATATTTATTTTAACTACTTAGACTAATTGATTATCTTTGCTAAGAAAGTACAAAAGATCTAGTGTTTCATTGTAGGGCTATTCACTCCTCTCTAGTCGGTCTTGCACGGGACCTACAAGTGATATCAGAGTAGGAACGACTTTAGGAAGACTAACTGTCACCTAAAGCATAAAGATGATGGCCAGACCAAGCATTTACCCGCCAAAATTCGAGGGGGAGTTCACGATGTGGAAACGACAAATAAAGGTTTTCTTTGAAACTGATTTTGATTTGCTTTTAATAATGAAACATGACTTTGTAACTCCTAATAATAATAACGGTGAAGACAAAGAAGAACACTTCTGGACTAAGAAGGTGCAAGCCAATTTTGTGGCGAATGAGAGGGTGGAATTTCACTTGCTATCCGTACTACCAGCACAAGAAGTTAACCGAGTTGGCTTATATGAGTCAGCAAAGGAGTTGTGGGAGAAGTTCCTGGAATTGTATAAAGAGACCTTGGAAGCAAAGCTAACATGACGAGATTTGCTTTGGAACCAGCTAGCCAACGTTGGAAGAAGGAGAGACAGTGACTCAACTACATGCGAGAATCAAAGAGCTAATCACCGGACTCACAAATTTCGGAGAATCGGTAACAAACCGAGATTTGTTAAGGTATGCCTTGAACACTTTTCTGAGAACTCCAAAATGGACGTCGATAGTCGACTTCTATTTCATTTCCAAGGACCTCGAGGTATATACTCTAGAAAGTTTGTTTTCGAGGTTCGAGCTTTATGAATCTCAATGTGCAAGTAGGAAAAGTAAGTTGCACAATATTGTACTAAATACAAGGAGGATTGAACCAGAAGCTTAGTCATCCACCGATGAAGAAGAAACAACATATGTGGTAAGAAAACCAAATAAAATATTTAAATCTAACAAATTTTCTAAGATACAGGGCAAGAAATGCTCTCCAAGAAAGAGGCAAGTCAGATGCTACCATTGTGACGAAAAAAGTCACATCAAACATTACTACCCAAAATTGAAGAACAGAAAGAAGGAGAAAGAAAACAAGTCCAAGCGTAAGAACTTGAAAACGACATTGGATGACTCATCATCAGAAGAATCAGAGATGGAGGCCTACACCGGGCTTGCACTTATGGCAAGTCATCAAGGAGAGGACGACGAAGCAACCACCTCTAACATGAGCATCGATGAAGGGGAAATTCGACAAATGAAAGTAGCGATGAAGGAGGAACATTCAGTTTCAAACACGACGATATGATAAGTAAGCTATGCAACTTTCCTCCTAACAAATTACATCCTGGTATAAGATCCATGCTTAGGACTTTGTGTAAATTAAGGACAAAATATATAGATTTGAAAAAGAAATTAGCTCTTTCATATCCCTTAGAACTGTATGATCATGTAAAACATGAAAATGATAATATGAAAGAATAAATAGAAAAATTAGAAAACGATATGGCATGCTCAATTACTTTTACTTCTAAAAGACTTTTAGATATATTGGAGGACTTAACTAGTATATTAGAAATCATAGGGGTCAAATTATAAAAGTACTCAAGAATTGCATTCCACCAAAATTCATGATTAACCATGTGAGTAGAAATTTATATTGGATTTCAAAATCAATTTTAAACTATTAAATATTTTTTTTTGAATAAATTGCCTTTAAAATTTCTTGATTATTAGAAAAATCAAAATGGATGAGTAATTTTTGGATTTAATAGATTTTTAAATTTTTCTATGGTGAACAATAACTAATTGATCTGGTCATTGAATTTTTTCTAAAATTTTTTACTGTTAAATGAATTTTTATAAATTTCTTTCAAAATTAAATATTTTCATTTTAAAAATACATAGAGAATTATTTCAAAATATACGATTTTTTAGGATCTATACGTTACATGTTGACGATTGTAAAAAAATTATCAGATTTTTTTGTGTCAATATCTAATTTTAAAAATTATTTTTTCAAAATTATCAAGTCTATAATAGAAATTATTTTTCATTGGATAGACACATTTATTTGACTTGAAAAAAAAATTTAAGTTAGGTTCACTAATTTTACACTGACTAAAATTTTAGGAATTTTATGATTATTAGTTAATTTTTTATGAATTTTAAATCAAAAATCATATTTTTTTATAATTAGAAAATTAGTTTTGATACTTCAATTTGTTGCTCTATACGTTGTCTTTTGAACATTGAAAAAGATTATCAAATTCTTTTCAAGTAAAAATCTAATTTTGAAAATTAATTTTCAAAAATTAGCATTTTTTTTTTTACTTAGAAAAATTAACGAATCTTCTTAACTTTATTTTTCCTTAGAAAGTTTTTACAAAACTATTCATATTTTTTTTACCTTTTTTTTAATGTAATCAAAGGGAGTGTTATGAAGATTAAGTTAAGAGGAGGTCAATTTGAAATTTAATTGCATTATTTTTTTACTAAATTTTAATATTTATGTTATTATTTTAATAAACAAATTATTATTTTCTTGTTTGTATTACCCTAACTTAACTTAGGTTGATACACATAAAAAATGGAGAGATTGTACGTAGCCCAAGATAGTTTTGATGTGATCAATAAAGTGAAGCTAGGTCTTGGTTGTGTTTGATCTCTGTGTCTAAGTGTGTAGGAGCACAGGAAGTCGAGCGGAAGACGCGGCAGATAAGAAGGATAATATGGGAAGGGAGCCAACGAGCTTAGTGCATTTGAGAGACGCGAAGACAGCGGAAGAGTATACTGGTGGACGAGAAGGGCGTGTGTGACGTCCGAGGGACGAGAAGCCGGGAAGGAAGTTCGTTCGAGGAATACCAAAGTTAGATTCGGGTGAGCTTACTTCTAGACGATCAAAAATCACCTAAGCGATCGGAGATTAAAGAAGGTCAACTCCGGAGTTGACCTTGAAGAACCTTGAAGATTTATAGGTTCGAGGCGCCTCAGATCTCTTTGAAGGCATCTCGAATGTGCAGAATTATATGTGCAGAAAAGGAAACTAAAATGCCTCAGTTCAGAACTAAGATGCCTCAGTTGTGAACTAAGGCCCCTCAGTTGCAGAATTATCAAAAAGTGATCGTTGTTACGTAGATAAAATCTATCCAATTGAGACGCCTTAGGTCTTATGTGAGGCATCTCAAGTCCACGTCAGCACAACGGTAAATTATATTTTCCTTAAAAATTTTAATATTTTTAAAAATCATATTGTTGGTGCAAATGTTAAGTTAAAATCTTTATTATTGTCTTATATTTCTTTTTGATGTGTGTCAAAGTGGGAGAGAATACCTTAAGTTAGATTTTTTTTTTCGATTTCTCCCAAGTATTGACCTAAAACCCATAGACCAAAATCTAACATATGATTATTGTCAAACATCAAAAAGGGGGAGATTGTTGGTGCAAAGAGCATCAGTTATGAACAATCAACCTCTAATGTTTCGATGTTTAACAATATACTAAGGACTAGTCAAAGTGATTAAGGGTTAAACCAAATAGGACATGATTTTTGGCTAGATGATCAAACCTCTTGGGATCATATGGCTAGAGAGGGGGGGGGGGGGTGAATCTAGCCAGACACAATTTCTTGGCTCTTTTCGAATCTTCTCTGCACTTAAGTTAGTAGTAGCGGAAACAAAACAAATGTAGAGAAGCAAACTTAACAAAACTGCAGAAACAGAGAATACAAACCAAGGATCGCTAACAAGTATCGTTTACAAGGTTCGGGGATAACTTGCCCCTACTCCTTGGCGTGCCCGTGAGGTGGGCGATCCCTTGATCGTCGGCAGATCAAGCCCCGGTGAACTCCGGATAGTAGAAGCCTCCCTCTCGGTGGAGAAACCTCTCCACAAGTGATCTCAAGAATATACAAGTTAAGCACACGAGACACTCGAGAAGACAAGCTCACAAAGATGCACAAGAAAGCCCAAGCACAAAGCAACAGAGAGCACGAACACAGCCCAGCCAAACTTCCCAAGTTTCTGTCTTGTTCACTCAGCTCCTCTGCTTCCAGCTTTGTCACTTAAGCTCTACTCACCATCACAAGCTTCGCCAGCATCCACTGAGCCAGCCTGAACCCACTGACCTCCCTGAGCACTCAGTCCACTGAAGACCTCCTCTCCAGCTGAGTCTCCGTCAGTCGCCAGCTGCTCCAGTTGCCGTTGAAACCTGAGAAGGAGAAACAAACAAACCTGCTCCAAGGAAAGCCTCCCATTGACTCTCCTCCAATGTTTGAATCATCCCTGTAAAGCCTGCACACTCCAATAGAAGCTTAGCAATGCATATCAAACATAATCAGCGATGTAGCAGAGAATCGGCAGTGAAAACAGACGCGATCAGAGCTTCTGACAGCGTATTTGAATTAAAGTGATCGGTCACCTGACCGATCAGAGCGACTCCTGATCGGTCACCAGACCGATCAGGCTAGGTCCAGACCGATCAGGCTCCGTCCTGATCGATCCCCAACGCTCAATCAGAAATCACGATTTCTTTGAGATTCTCCTGGACCAATCACCAGACCGATCCCAGGTCGTGGATCGTTCACCGGGCCGATCCACCCTTATATTGGGCGATTTCTAAGTTTCGCAGGCTAAGCCTTCTGATCGGTCACCGGACCGATCAGGCAGTCTCCTGATCGGTCACCAGACCGATCAGAACCTGACCAGACCGATCAGGCTCCGTCCTGATCGATCATAGAGAGGAACCTGCGATGCTTGATCGTTCTCCGGAACGATCTGCACAGTGATCCTGATCGGTCACCCGACCGATCAGGAGCAGTTCAGCAGGGGAACTCAACTCACTGTTCACTCACTGATCGGTCACCAGACCGATCAGGAGCTGTGCAGTGAGTGAAACACACACTCCCTGATCGGTCACCAGACCGATCAGACATCGCTGGATCGGTCACCAGACCGATCCACGAAGGAGCAGCGTGCCAACTCCCTGATCGGTCACCAGACCGATCCAGGGACGCAGACCTAGCCTTCCAAGCTAGGATTTCATTCACCTTAGCCCTCCAAGCTAAGGATTTTTCAATCTAACTCTCCAAGTTGGGAATTTGCACCTAACCCTCCAAGTTAGGACTTTTCACCTAGCCCTCCAAGCTAGGACTTTTCACCTAGCCCTCCAAGCTAGGACTTTTCACCCAACCCCTCTGAGTTAGACCTTCATCCAACCTAGCCCTCCAAGCTAGGCACCTGACCCTCCAAGCCAGGACTTTTTCACCTAACTCTCCAAGATGGGACTTTTCACCTAACCCTCCAAGTTAGGACTTTTCACCTAGCCCTCCAAGCTAGGACTTTTCACCTAGCCCTCCAAGCTAGGACTTTTCACCCACCTCTTCCGAATTAGGACTTTTCAACACCTGACTTCACTCACCAGGACCCGGCTTCACTCACTGGGATTTCCATCACCTGGCTTCACTCACCAGGACCCGGCTTCACTCACCGGGATTTCAACCTAGCTTCACAAGCTAGGACCTGGCTTCACTCACCAGGGTTTCATGCCCAGTCCCCGACCAGGACTTTAAACCAAATTCGCTCAACCAAACTTAAATCATTGTCAAACACCAAAACAACAACTGGGTCAGACTGCATCAACAATCTCCCCCTTTTTGTTGTTTAACAACCCGATTTAAGTTTAGGTATCAATCAATTGAAGTCCGTTCAATTCTTATAAGGGAATCATGATCCTCCCCCTATAATAACCATAAACTTAATCAGTCATTTTCTCCCCCTTTGTCAAACATCGAAAAGGGTATGGTTATTAAGTTTGAACAAACCTCCCCCTCAAACACGGGTCTCTCTCCAAACCCAAAATAATCAAAGTGAGGTTTTGAATTGCACATGAAAACATATACAGAATAATATTATGGTTAAACATGTATATGTTTCATATGACAAGTAAGTCAAAAGATGATTTTGGAATTGCATATGAGAGGCATATACCATAAATGTATCATGGCAACAATGTATATGCATCATACGACAACATTTATCGCAGTTCTATCAGACTGATGATCGATACAGAAAAATTTCTGATTTATCTATGAACGATCAATTTTTAGAAAAATTTCTATAATTCTGATTCGTTCAAGATCGGACTGCATTAACAATTTGCATTCCACAATAGGGGAGTAGACTCTATTGATATTCGGTATTTCAGAAAAATTTCTGAAATACGACATTAAGAACAAGAGTCATGATTTGGATTTCTTGACTGAAAATTATCCCTCATCAAGGAGCAAGAGATCAAACGACATGATTCACACAACCCGTTCATATGAATTTCAAAAATTTCAACACGGGTTTGTATCGAATCAGTATAAGATTTGCTCCGAGTATGACTAGGATGATCCAATTATACTTGGTTTGTATCAGATTTGTTTGTAGTATGATCATTAAACTGATACAATTCTATGGAAGGTGATTGCTCTCAGGAGTTTTTGGATCAATTTGGAATGATCTGGGAGTTCCTTGATCAGAATTGATCTGATCGGTCGCCAGACCGATCAGAGTGAGTCCTGATCGGTCGGTGGATCGATCAGGTATGACACAGACAGGTTTCTGAAACTGAGAAGTTTCAGAACCGGTTCTGTTTCAACGTTTGAACACTCTAAACCCTAACACAATCAAATTTAACTCCTAACAGAGTTCCGTTAAACAATACTCATGTTCCTTACTTCCTTAACCAAAGAAAACAACATGATTTGCATCTCTTTAACTGACATGTATATTTTCAAATCATGCAATATCTCCAATATAACTTGAGAGTAAAACTCATAAATACAAAGTTAAAGTGTGATTCTAGAAAACATGGTGAATTTGAAAGTGATCAACATATGATTAAATTTCAGAACATGCCTATATAACATTAGATTTCATGATACAAACTATGATTAGATTTCATGATACAAACAAAAGTATGATCAACCTTTCAAAAACATGCTTGTATCAAATTTGTATCAAACTATGATCAATTTCCAAATTCTGATCAGTTCAAGGTATGTTTATAACATGTTTGTACCAAGATTCCAAGGTTTGTATACATCCATCATAAAATTCATAATCATGAATAGCACATAGTGTAAATCATGACATATTCATCTAGGTTCATCTCAACAATAAAAACACTTAAGCCTAAGATATATCATGTGTTGTTGGCTAACCTCAAGACTTACAGTGAGCTATAGAGTTCAAACCTAATCATGGCATATTGAAGTTAAAACTCATGGTTTGGATTGAAAAGTCATACTTCCAAGTGTGTATTACAGTCGTGGTTCCAACCGATTTGAAATCAAGTTTGAGTTAGGCTTCCGAAATAGGTATGCATGCAATCATTTGAATAGAAAATTCATAGACATGGATAGCACACATGATGAATGCATAATTCTATTTGGTAAAGATAAACTAGACAGTTCCTTCTTTGTTTTGGAAGCAAACTTGATCATGGAAGAATTTTAATACTAAAGTAGATCATACTTAAACATCATTAAGTTCTTTGACACATAAATTCCATAAAAAGTACTAGCCAAGGGTTCATATTGTTATAAAAACTAAAACAATAGAGATCAAAGTATTTGAGTCGAATTTTCCATAACCAACCATGTGAATGACAATTTTTTCCTTGGTCATGGGTTTAGAGCACCAAATATCAACCTCCCATGTTGATAGATGTTCCCCCTCAAATAATGCTTATACAATTCGAAATATGGAGGTTTTAGGTACCCAAATTTTGGGACCTAATGCATCAACAATGAGGGACTTAGGCACCCATGCCTTAATCAATTTCTTTCTAACCTCTTGAACCCTAGAATCATTTGATGATCTAAATTGGGTTCTTGACATTAATGATACAAAGGATAGTTCCTTAGGTCGGTAACCCATACCGGCCTTATTGTAAACCGCCCTTTGGGAGTTTAAGATCATGTCTAGAGTTTTAGAGCTAGTTGAGAATTTCTCAAGAACATTCTTGAGATTTTCAACTTCGCTCTTTAAGTCCTTATTTTCATTTTCAAGGGACTTATCATGCATAACATCAATTACCTCATCCTTAGAGGTTTTTAATTTTTCTACCTCTACCTTTAAGGATTTAATCTTGTTCTTGGACTTCTTAAGCAACTTAGTTAGACACGCTATAACTCTATAGCACTTATCTAACTCGGGAGAGATTACCTCTTCATCATCCGAAGATGATGAAGGCGCGGTTGAGGAGCTTGATTCGTCTCCACTCTCCTTGGATGATTCTGTTGGGACCGGGTGCATGTCGACAAGGATACGGGTTCGTAAAATTTTAAATTTTTACGTGCAGCGGAAGAATTAGCATAAAATAATTTCTTAAATTATTTTAACCACGTATCTAGCATGCAACCTTATGGTGTGTGGACATAATCATAAAATAAAACTTTTGCTGAAAAGTAAACTAATTTACATTATACCTCTCGTAACTCGAAGTAAGGGACGAGATCTAACCGTAGCGTCACTTGGAAGCTCCGCCTCTATTCGCGTCCACGCCGAGTTCTCTTCGGGATGACTTCGCAAAGTCACGAGTTTTGTGCCGACGAGAACTACTAGATTCTCTAAAGGCACAACTAGAAGATCAAGAGAAAAGATAGGAAACTAACTAACAAGAAACGGAATCTAAATTCCGGGAAGAGAGGAGTTGTGATCCGCTTCTTCTTCTTCTTGTTTGGCTTCTCCTTCTTCTTGATGGCTCACGGCAACCAACCCTAGGGAAGGAGGTGCGCCGGCCCTAGGTGGATGAAGGGGCGCCGGCCCTAGATCACAAGGAGGGCACCGGCCTTAAGGGGAAGAGAGGGAGAAGGAGAATAATAGAGAGAGAGAGAGGAAGCTACTAATTTCTTGACAACTCAAAATCAGAATTAAGGGCTTGCCTTTGGTTCCTTTATATAGTAGCATCTCCCTTGCCAAGTCTCCCTCTTAACGGAATTAGTTATCATAAGAAATTTATCCTATAAATTCTCTTATGAATTATTCCGTTTAAACCAAGTTTTATTATAACTAATTTTATAATAAAACTAATTCATCTCTCCTTTTATTATGGAATAAATTTTATAAGAAATTTATAAACTTTCTTGTTATGGAAAAATCAATTCATAATTGATTTTATAAAATTAAAATAAACCATTCCATGGATCATTTTAATTTCCATAAAAAGAATAAATTTCTATAAATTTATTTATATAAATTTCTTTACACAAATTTATTTATCCATAATTTATAAAACAAATCGCACTAGATTTATTTTATTAATTAAACCAATTAAATTGGTTTCTTCCCCTTCTTGTGGCCGGCCAACCCAAGGGGTTTGGCACCCTCTTTGGCCGGCCAAACCGAGCCAAACCGATCGCGAATTAAACTCATTTAATTCGCCCAATAAGCCTTCAAAAGACTTAGCCATTTTAAGTTTCCGTTGCGCCTCTGATTAACTCAGATTCGACTTATTTCTCTTGATTGGAAAATCCAATTTTCAACTCGTTTTAAATCCCTCGGATTACTCGTAGTGCGTGTGACTAAATAGGCTTTCGATTTATGTTGGCCGTCTATAATCAACTAATTATAGAACGATCATGAGTGACACCTAGTAGTACATCATGACCCCCAATTAATCGAAAGATCAACGGTTTGACCTCAGAAGTAATTCTGAAACCCTTCAGCAGCTCTAATGAATCGTGCCTCATTCCCTTCACCATCTTATACCCACTTGGTTCAGGACACGGTCTATGTGTGTCAGTCCCCAGTAGGCTGACTACGTCACACCTAGCCCAAGTAGTGTCTTTCTCGTCCTTTGGATTTCTAATTACTCTCATGTATTTAAAAGACTCGTACTCTAGACATGATATGCTCTGGCCAGAGGCTTTGAGTAACAATCCGACGATAGGCCTGGGTATACATCTCCTCGCAAGGAGTGGTGAATCCTTTGTAGGCTGTTCAAACATCTTCGGGCACTTCGGCTTATACCCAACCATCCTGGGTCCACACCTCCTTGGAGATGCTTGCTTAAGATGTTAAAGTATAAGTCTCCATGATCAAGATGACTTGAACACCGCAAGTCAAAGGAACATCGCACTTAAGCTGCAGTAAGAACTTCACTGACCTGTCTATATATAGACTACCATGTGAAGTTTTACAGCCAGTCACTCCAATGAACTAGTTCCCTTAA
>JAGFNQ010005393.1:111908-153129 GCA_024364735.1 Boesenbergia rotunda | reverse complement strand
TACACCACCAGGAACATCAACTCCACCTCCAAGAATTGTGTATTTGGAAGTTTGCCGATGGAACTTCTTCACCATCAGATGACGCAGATTACCCAGTTTTTTTAATCCCACTAGGTAACTCCTCTATATTGGTATATATTTGCATCCCAAGGGTTTCAAGCTTCCGAAGGTCTCCTAAGGAATTTGGCAGTCTTTTAACGTTGGTTTTAACGTATGCTCAAATATTGCAAGTTGGCAAGGCGGCCTATCGCATTTGGCAAGGCTTCGACTGGGGCAGCATGAAGATCCAAGACCCTAAGCAGCCTACATTTCAAGAGCACTGAAATGGGAACCGGTGTGAAAGTGTGGAAAGATCGAAGTGAGGGTATCTCCATGCTTTGGTTCACAGTGGCACCTTGGTCATCTTTAATGATAGAAAGTCTTCGAACCCGATCGCTTACATCATTAAATTCACCTTCTAAAACATCAACAAAATGCTCTTCTCTTGATTTTTCGATGATAAGCTCTCTGACAAGATCATGAACTCGGCAGAACCGAACACGTCCGAGTTCATTTCTATCAGTGACTTGGAGCAAGCTTCTTCCCACCAACTGGTTGAGGTAGTCCTCAGCTACATCTTCCATCGAACTTCCTCCTCTTTCCTTCACAAATCCTTCTGCCACCCATAGCCTAATGAGCCTGTTTCTTGCAATGGGATAGTCCTCCGGAAACAAGCTGCAATGCATGAGGCAGTTCCTGAGATGGTGTGGAAGGTTTGTGATGCTGAGGCTCAAAATTCTGGGCACCTTTTGGAGTTCTTTATTGTCCTCATTAGTCGACCATGCCAAGCTATCATGTATTTTCTTCCATGTCAATTCCACCCTCTCTTTGTGAGACAGAAGATTAGCAATCGCCGCAATAGCAAGAGGAAGGCCATCACACTTGTCCACCATTTTCGTAGCCCATTGTGTCAGATTCTGTGGACAAGTATTTCTCTCCTCTCTCGGAAATGCCTTCTTACAGAAGAGATCCCATGCCATTTCATCTGGTAGAGGGTTTACTCTCACGATCCTTTCCTCACCTGCTAATGAACTCACATCCTGCACCCTTGTGGTAATAACGACTCTACTTCGGCAATTATTAGCAAATAAAGCATAGCTAATATCAGTCCAGACATCTGCTTGCCAAACATCATCTAAGATGATCAAGTACCTTCTGTGAGCCAGATGCAAACGGATATTTTCCACCAAAGTTCTGTAATCCATTGAATCAAAGTCAAGAGTGATCTCTTCCTTCCTCTCACGGTGTAGTTCCTTGAGGATCTTCTTGAGGAGACCATCGACAGTGTTGCTTTTAGACACCGAGATCCACGCACAACAGCTGAAATGGCTAATGACCATTGGATCCATGTACACTCTTGCCACAAGTGTCGTCTTGCCAACACCACCCATCCCGAGAACAGATATTATGGTGCGTTGGGGCTCTCCATCTGTTAATAATCTGATGAGCTTGTACTTGATTTCCTCAATACCCACAAGATCATCTTCCTCGACAAAGAGTGCTGATTCGGCTAAATGGCTGATTAGATCATTCTCTTCGGGTGAGCTGGATAACCTCTCTGGAATTCTAATACCATATGAATCTTTCATCCTTACAAGCTTCAAAAGGCTGGCTTCTCTTTCCTCTAATTTCTTACCTAATTCGTGCAAAGATTTGGCCTTGACATCATTGTTGATACGGGTGATTAAGCCAGCCCATCTTCCACTGGCCATTAAAAAGGTGTATTCATCGACAATGTCCTCAATATCATAGGCCACATCTTGAATCAGCTTTGCCCAAACATCCACTAGTTCGTTTTCGCCTCTATATGTTCTTGTATGCTTCAGGAACGCCTGTGTGAGCTCTAGCACCCCCTTTATGCTCTTCATTTTCATGTGAATATTCTGCACAGGCCTAACAAGGAAACTATGAGATACAGAGGCTACAGCCGTAATGATCTTCTCAATCAAGCAAGCGATGACAGCCTCTGCCATCTTTGTCAACTTTGCGCTGTCGTAAAGGACAGGAAGAAACTGACTCTCTCTCAATTTGTTTTCATTCACGATAGGATTACTTTCAGAAATTTCCTGTTTATCCTGGAGAAATCTGTTTGACTTGTACAACTTGGAACCATGGTATATATGTTAGAGATTGAACCAGACTTTCTGTGATTTAGAACAAACAGCTCAAGATGTCTTCAAATGTCAGGATCATTTACCACGTGCTGCTATCACCCTATGGCCTCCCGAACATTGCCAATTCTGTTACCAGAAACAATGTCAAACACATTTCTAGTTCCCAACTTTGAATGAAAAAGTTTTAGCTATTGTATCTTATAGAATTTAATGAAAGAAATTAATATTGTATTGCACGAAAGGAGAATTATAAGTATTCATAAACTCAACATAAAAATTTTATACGAAACATAACTATCCGACTTAATATGCTTGACTAAGCCAAAGATCTATGTCCAACTGCTTTGATAAATCGCATGTAGGTTAAATAAAAAAACATAAAGAATTAATAAACCACGTAACCAATGATATCAGATGATGGAGTAAGTAATTATAAAATTATAAATCACTTTGTCCTCACAGTGCACACAACCATGAGAGAGAGAGAGAGAGAGAGAGAGAGAGAGAGAGAGAGAAGTACTAGGGATTAATCTCTAGTGACTTCTCCTTGTTAAGTTAATTTCATAAGAAGATTATATAAGCCTACTAATTGTATATTAATATGGCTCGGGCCTCAATTTTGGACTCTTGCTGGCTGAGTACTAGCAATATTGATTTCAAATGAGGCCAATTAGAACTTGATTAGGCAGTCAAGATGAGCATGTTAGAGTGTTCACGAATTGGGTTAGTTGTCTTGTCTCCAATGGACTAGGCTTGGCGAAGATGCAGTTATTTTTCCAAGGTGGATGGTTGTCTTTCGTCAAAATCTCACACGCTCGAAATGGCTATTTTTATACAAGGGATGTTCAAAGTGTCTCACTTTGCTTCAACATAGAAGGGGAACGAGAGTTGTTAATCCCTCCTGTGTTTTTAATGTTGAAAACATGTTTAAGTAAATGGATTGTGTTTAACAAATTACTTTAGTGTCTTGCACATAAAGTTGATGGATTTTTGGATCTAGTATAAACTCGTGGAAAGGTTTTGAACCATAAAGGGATGCCATTTAGAAATATCTAATCCAAAAATTAAAGATATTTTTTTGTGTGATTCGGATAAAATGCATGTAATGTAAATGATGTACCTTAGTAGAACACTTCTAAGTTATCACTCCAACATTCTTGTAGGTAGTATTGAGGAAGTACCAACAAATGGTTAGAAACTTCTAAATTGATGGTTGGGGATTGACGAAATGTAATTTGGCAATGTTAGGTGCTATGTGACTTTGAAATCCTTTAGAACATTTGGACAAAACTATTTGTCAAGGTTGGTTGACCAAACATACTCTCTGTAAAAGTGTGTCCGCAAATATTCAAGTTTAGTCGATCAATGCTCTATTATGGATCTTTTAAAAAAATTGATTTCCAATGGTTATTATTCATCATTGGTCAACCAAACACTTTTCTTTTGTTAACCAAATTTTATGGATACCGATCAAAATAACTATTGTATGATGTTTATTCATTAACCATCAATTACTAGTGATTGTTGGCTGATCAACCTTAAATTTTGAGTAGAAATTGGTTGGCAGGCAAAAGAGGATGAATTATCCCTAACAAATTAAATCGATCTTTTATCTTCCTCAATAAAGATAAAGATTAACGTTCATAAGCAAAACAATAACATAAAATAAATATTAACTACTAAAAGGAAAGAGGCACCGGCAACCAAATTTACTTGGTTGCAGTCAGGAAGGTTACTAATCCAAGATAAATGAAAGCTCGATCTCCAGATGTACTCCTTGGGGCAGAGAAGTCTCTTACAACAATTTGAACTCAGAGAAAGACAGAGAAAAGCTCAAGAAGAAATTCGTTACAATTCGATTATTATTCATGCACTAAGTTCAATGGTCTATTTATAACGCTTGTGAAAGTTTATCGAAATGCTGATGTGATGTTTTTTAGGCGCTCGAGTGCGCATCGGCGCCTAACACGTGGTCGGTGCTTATCCACGTCGCAAACGACTATAAACGGATACTTTTGGATAGAGTATGGACTCTCAGTTGCCCGAGTCCAACCGGGCGCCCTGGTTAGATTGGTCAACAACTTGTTGACCAATCTTCCGGCGGATCTCCTAGTGATTTTAGGACATCCGGAGTTGGGCTCACCCGAACCCGTCTCCGGCCTTTCTCCTGGAACGGATTTCCTCCCGGCTTCTCGTCCCTCAGGCGTCGTGCGCGTTCTTCTCGCTCCACCAATGTACTCTTCCACCGACCTCCACGTCCCTCCAATACACCAAGCCTGTCGGCTCCCTTCTGGTGACATCCTTCTTTTCCGCTGCGACTTCCGCTCAACTTCTTGTGCTCCTAAGCTCTTGTACACTTAGACACAGGGATCAAATACCAACAAGTCATAACTTGACTCGATTGACTACATCAAAACTCACCCGGGGTACTTATATTTTGCTCCATCAAAGTTCATGGAAAACTTGAATTTGAATTTTAATAATTGGAAATCATCTATAAATAGTCTCTAGTAAGTGTTACTCAACAAATAATTTGAATAACCTTGTCACAAGTGAAAGGGAGCCTTAGCGTGACATTAAAGTTGTTGTGTGACTTGATGGTCACTAGTTTCAGTCGCAGAAACCTCTTAAAATGTGAGGTAAGGTTGCACATGTTGATCCCGTGCAGGCCGGCTGGGAGGGGTTTAAATAGCCCTACAAGTTCAAATTATATTTTGTTAAAGAATTCCTTTTCATCCAATATTACAAAATATAAGCCCTATTTATATACAAAGTTAGGATCTATTCTATGAAATAATTAGAACTCTATTCTAGGAAATAAATCAAGATTTTATTCTAAAAACTAATTTATATTTTAGGTAAAATACAAATTAGGATACATTAAATTATCTCTATCTATATTTACAATATTCTAACACTCCCCTCCAAGCTGGAGAATATAAATCATATGCACCCAGCTTGTTACATATGTAGTCAATTCGGGGTCCTCTAAGTTACTTAGTGAATATATCTACTAGTTGATCATATAAGTTGACATAACTAATAATTAATTATTTAGATACAACTTTCTCTCTGACAAAGTGACAATCGACTTCAATATGTTTTGTCCTCTCGTGAAAAACTGGATTTGAGACGATATGCATAGTGGTCTGGTTGTCACATGTAAGTGATATTTGTGTAATCTTTCTAAATCTTAGTTCCTGAAGCAATTCTCTCCTCCTCTTCGGATGTTGAGCTTAATTCACCCTCCGATGGTTCTTTTTCTCCTCTTCTTCTTGTCCTTGTGTCGGATTCTCATATAGAGCTATCACTCTTCTCCATAGCTCATATGCATTCTTGTATTCTCCTACATTTGACACAATATATGAAGGTAATAAATTTAGTACAACTCTAGTTACCTCCTTATCCGCCTCCGCTTCTTCCGTTTGACTCTTGGTCCAATACCGAGGTCGGAGGCGCTTCACCTTCTTGTCCGTTGGAGCTTCAAATGGAACTTCCAATGTCGTCCAATGATCCCAATCCATTTGGAACCATGTCTCCAACCTCTTCCTCCAATAGTTGAAATCATCTCGATCGTATGGAGGTGGAACCCTAATATCCCATCCAAGTGGACCTTCCGATTCCATCTTCCTCTAGCTTTCTTTGCTCTCTCGGCGTTTAGTCTGTAGACGAGCGACCCCAACTCTGATACCACTTGTTAGATCGTTGTCGTCTTGCTAGAGGGGGGTGAATAGTAATTTCTCGATTTCTTCCTACAAGGTTAGCGTGCGCAAGCGGAAACAACAATAATAAAATCAAACAACGCTAACACAAACCTATTTACGTGGTTCGGAGATGAAGCTCCTACTCCACGACAGTCCGTGAGGTGGACGATCCCTCGATCCTTCGGCGGATCACTCATCGGATGCCCTCCGGCTAGCTCGTGTAGCTCCTTGTGGGTGGAGAAGCATCGCCACAAACTCGGGCACACTACTAAGCTCCAAAGACTACTAACAAGCCCTAACCAAGCTTGTTTCGTCAAGAGCTCCCAGCCCAAACCGAGTTCTCTTAATAGAACTCTAAGTTGAAACCCTCGCCACCAGTCGACTGCTCCCAGGGCAGTCAACTGCCCCCACTCAAATTCGACCGTTACAAGCCAACGTTCGAATTTCTTCAACCACTACCAGTCGACTGCTATGGGAGCAGTCGACTGATCTTGCTGTGGGGTTTACCAGTCGACTGCCCGTCTAGGTTTTCCTTCCTGAGTACATTTCTCTCCGCACTCGACCCCTAGGATTTCCCCGAGTGCATTCCCTCAGCACTCGTACCCTCACGACTCAACTAACTTCTCACCAGCAGCCTCGACTGTTACCTTCACGCCCTCTTCATCTTTGGCTCCCGTCCCTCGAATGCGCACACAAGCCTCCAGCTTGCCTTCATGCCATCCTTCACATATGCCTCGAAGTCCGCGCCCCTCGGCTCATCGTCCCTACTATCCATGGTCCCTCGGGTGCACACACAAGCCTCCAGCTTGCCTCCATGCCACCCTTCACCGTGCCTGAAGCCGTCCAGCCAAGTCAATATGTGTAACCTGCAATCTTGCACACTCACATACACATATCAAATACACAAGGGTAACCCTAACTTAAACTCCTTGTCCAAACATCAAAACACATGGTCACTCCGGACCATAGATTGCCCCAACAATCCCTTCTCTTCCTGTGCCGGTCACCGACGCCAAGATTCGTCGTCGGCCGAGCCAGCCCCGGTGGCAAGCTCTTTTCCTTGGTTCTTCCGGTCGTCCCACACACCGGAGTTTGGGTGCCTGGCTCACGACAGTCGGAGCGATGGATCGCACACGCCGCAACCTCTCTCCCGCAAGTCTCTTTGCAGTCTTCCCTCCACGCGAATCTGTCCCAGTCGACCACCACTTAGTACCTTGATTCGGACTCGTTCAGTTGATCGTGGAAGGTTCTCGTTTACGGACTTTTACAATTATAAGGTGGGTACTTCTCCTTTGTACTCGTGTAGTTCGTTTATCTTAATGCATGACTTATTATGTCTTTATAGGTCTGCTTGACCTTGATCTTGTTGTTATTATTTTATGTCGTCGTTGATACTTTTCTTCGTTGATCTTCAAGTATTCAAAAATTATGTATCCGTACAGTCTTCCGTTGAATTTCTGTACTGTTCCGTTGAACGCGAGTAGGTTTATTTGACATTAAAAATATCCTACCTAGTAATTTAGTTGCATGTTCGTTGGCTTCTGGTTGGTTCTTAGTTGGTTTCTGATACTTATTGTTTCTACCGGCGCATCGTTGTTTTCCGGTTGTTCGTGCATCTTGCATCATGCACCATATCTGCATGTTGCATACTAACGACTATTGACTTTCATTTGATTAAGCCGTGTTGCTCAGTTCACTCAATCACTTGTTGTCATAGTAGTTGCTAGAGTGCAAGCAACTTTCCTGTTATGTCACACATGTTGAAGTTGTAGGCTAACAATGACACACTCACCATTGTTTTAGAGGGATAATAGAGCTGTTGATAGCTCCTCCTTTATTCCGGGGTTTGGAGCAGTTGGCTCCCCAGTATTAGAGTTGTTGATAGCCCCCCCTTTATTCTGAGGTTTGGAGCAATTGGCTCCCCTGCATTAGAGTTGTTGAAAGCTCCCCCTTTATTCCGGGGTTTGGAGCAATTGGCTCCTCAGCATTTATATGAGCTATGTTTGCTGCATTTGGTTGACATGCATATATATTTTGATATGGTGATATCATGAGGTTTTTCGTACATGCTTAGTTGTCGTTTTGCTTTATGTCATGTTGTTTTGATATGTTATACATGTTTAGGTATTCTTATATTTCTTAGAGACTGTACCTGTTGTTTTCTCTACTTTTACAGCTTGATTATGTCATGGTATTGTTTATTCTTATACCCGCTGAGTTCGCCCGGACTCACCACCCCTGCTTCCTATTTTTGTTTCAGGTAGCAGGTAGTCGCATTACTTGGAGCCAGAAGAGGATTTAATTGTCAGTCTCACGTTTTCGAGTTTGTTTCCATATTGGGTTATTATCGCAGTATTTTATTTCTGCATTTTCATTGTTTCACATTTTCATTTCCAAGACTAGATTTATTTTATTAGTCCGATAATTGTCTTAGAAGAGTTCTGTTTATTTCATATTACGGCGGTATGTTTTCTTTTGGATGTTCTTTGGAGTATTCTTTTCTTTTGTTTGTGATGGTTGAGTCATCCAATTATTATAAACTGCGTGGTTGTGTTTATTTTTTTTTATTGCTGTGATGCTAGCCGCATGTGGCTAAGTTATATTGATGAGATAATGTAGTATATGCCCCAACTTATCTGTCGTACAGGGGAGATGTTGCCCCGATCTTCGAGTAAGCATGTGCCTCTGGGGCCGTGACACTACACTTACTACAAATGAGATGTCTGGACGAGTAACAGTAAGATAGCTTGTTTCCTTACTAATCGCTTGTATCGTTCAGGATCTGGAAGAGGTTCCTCCTAATTTGGCAGGACGATGGCTCTATTCTCTTCTGACCGAACTTGATGTTCATATGCCCACTGCTCTGGTTATCTATTGTGACAATATTGGTGCAATTCGCTTTTGTTCTAATTTTGTCTTCCATTCATGCATGAAGCACATTGTAATTGATTATTATTTTATTAGGGATCAAATACAATATGGAGCTTTACACATCACCCATATCTCCTCAAAAGATCAATTAGCTGATGTCTTGACAAAGCCTCTTCTGCGGACTCGTTTTCAATTCTTAAAGACCAAGATTAGACTTGAGAGGGCATATTGAAGGAAATAATTTATTACGTAATTATTTAGCTTCCTATAGTAGATCTATAAATATTATGAGATAATAATAAATCTCATAGATTAGGTAACTAATTAGTTTTAGAACATTTGATTTATAATTTTATTATGATTGAGAAATCAATCCGATCTCATACTTATATATATCTTATTTTGATGTGGAAGAAATATAAGTCATTATTCTAAAACTTTACAAGTTGGCTTTACAATTTATTCTAGCATTACCAAGTGTCATTTGTTGATTAGTGCTTTACCAATAGTGATTAAGAAGTAATTTAGTAAATTATTTCCAATGGTTCAACATTACCAGGTGTCATTTGCTATTTAGTGCTTTACCAATAGTGATTAAGTAGTACCATGGTCTATTATTACCAGGTATCATAATTTAGAGTAATTTAGTGTGATTAGGTGTCATGGTTCATCACTACTTGTGCTGTGTTTGGTTGTATAGTGTTCCACAAATAATGATCAAGTGCTGTGGTTTCATATCATCGGGGGCCAAGTACAAGCAGTTACGACTGTTTAGATTAACAGAGATGGAAGAATATAGAAGGGGCCTATCATGAGAAAGATAATACATGGCAAATGTATAATCATGCATTTAGATTATTTTATTCCACCTAACTTAAAGCAAAATATTAATAGTGTGGTGATACAATTATACTAAACTTCTACCTTCAGCACGCATAATAATAATAAATAATTATGTGAAATTCAATTGATGAGGTCATTTGATCTATACACAAAATTGTTGTAAAAGTGTCAATGCTAGAGACATTTTTACCAATTCAAAATGAAAGAGTAACGGTGATACCCCTAGTATTATCTCGCCATAAGTCATCAGGTCATGCTTATTTGGTACTTTAGGTCGACATTCCACTTTCATGTTCAAAGACTTGGGACTAAAGCGTTCACCTCTTGGACTAGGTTGGCACAGCAATACATTTGAGCTCTTTAATCTCAACTCCTTGAACTCTCTCCTCTGAGCTCCCCGATCTCTCTCCCCTTTAAGTTCAATAGGCTACAAATCTTGTCAAGATAGCTACTATCGCCCGCACAGTTATTGGCAATGAGTAGATGTGGTCCACGATCCTCATGTGGTCCCACCATGATCACCATTTTTGGAGTTAAATGACTAGTAATGGTCAAGCACATTAACAAAGATGACTATAATTAATGATCAACTTGGGATTAATGGCATAAACGACTGAACAATTTTTCGGAGATAGTGTTCATGATTCCCGTAAAAAACTCCCCATCCTATATATATATATTCCATGGTATGTTGGTATTTAGGGTCTATCTCTTTCTCAAATTCACTTTTATACTCTTTGCTCACTACACATCTAATGACTTGAGCATCGAATGGATTATGTCGGACAACTCCAACATCCCCGGACGCTTATTCTAGTATGTGCAGGTCAAACCATGCGGGGCAAGTCGGACGACTCTCCCATCTCAACAGCCACCGCCTCAGCGACAGACTTTTACATCGTCATCTCCACCTCAACATCAAGCTCATTAGTTGATTTCTATAGCATCTAATATACCCTGGTATATCCGTCCGATACATGAATCGTATGAAAAATACACACTGCTCGAGAATATTCACCCAGTACATTGTCATAGGACTTCAGTCACTCGAAAGCATTGCCTGCTCAGGTGTATGTCACAAGACTTCAGCCACAAGACTCAAGTCCCCTAGAAGCACAGCCCGCTTGGGTAGATGTAATAGGACTTCAACCGTTGGGAGCATAGGCTGCTCAAGTTGATGTCTAGAGGAGATGGTGCGTCAGCATGTCATATAACTTAAGTCGCGCACTCACTTTGGAAACACCCCCAAAATAGATTACATAGGATTTTAGCCATACAGTCATTTTGGGAACATCCTTCATCAAGAACATCCCCGTAACAAGTTACACAAGATATCAGTCGTGCACTCACTTTGGGAACATCCCCGAAATAGGTTACACAGGACTTCAACCGTGCACTCACTTTGGGAACATCCCCAAAATAGATTACACAGAACCCTAGTCATGCACTCACTTTGGGAACATCTCCGATCGGGAACATTCCCATAACAGATTATACTACAAAAGCATCTTTGACAAAGAACATCCTCCAGACGATGCGCTCGGGTCAGGGGAACATCCCCGGGAATATCCGTATTGAGTCAGAATCCTCTGATCTGAATGTTCAATTATTCCCTTGTCAACTGTAGCTACTAACAACGACAGATGACACTCGTGACAACAATTCAGACGATGTCAAATATACGACATCAACGTCATACCTCTGGCACCCAACCTGGCGCCATGCCCCCGGCAGTCCACGAGAGTACGTGGCGGCCCACATGGACGGCAAGGTTCAGCGGTATAAAAAGGTAGGTAAAGGTGGTTGAAGGTGAGTTTTTTTTTCTCCACAAGCACATGAGCTCTCATTCATGCTTTTCAATCTTTCATTCTTCTTCTCAGCCTAGCACTGACTTGATCATCAAAGGAGCTACACCGGCAAAGCCAGCGCCCGCTGACCCATGTTGACGTGCAAGCACAGGTGCCATTCGGGTGAAAGGAAACAGAAACTCTACTAGTTCCAACCCATGAGGAACGGGGAGGCAGCATCAGCAGCATCAAATGGTTAAAAAATATAACGATATATTACCAATTGCTTTTTTTTACTTCCAAATACAAAGCTGACACAAGATCACATATTTCATTATAAACTGCTACTTCAAGAAGCCAAACCAAGAATATTTGGGAGGAAGATTAGACTGTCAATCTAAAATATTTTACTTTACCTTTGGATTCTAATTAGTTCCCTTCACAGAAAGAGCCAATCCAACCTTTTTCTTTTGAGTGGCACATCCATTCCTATCAACTTTTTCCCTTGTGATGCTCAAGTGGAAGAAAACCCCTCCGAAGCAGACTCTCAAAAACTTTTAGCAACTGGCAAAATGAACAAACAATTTTTTTATTAAAAAAACACAGAAAATCAATCTATCTTAGCTGGGATAAGGTTCGAAGCTAAAATGCTCGCCTTGGAAGTAGAAAGCCAATTGAAGTTTCCAGTAAATCAGATTAAAAGGAAAGGCAGGAAGAAAAAAGAAGAGCAGCGCAGCCACATACTTGTTGACATCCGAGTTTGTCCTCCAGTGGAGATGGTGCCTTAGCTTGTTTCCAGGAAATTTCCTGCGGAGATTTTCTTCTTCCCCGTCAGACTTTGAATCGAATCTCAGCTCAGCTCAGGCCGCATCATTGAATCGACCGGAGAAGATTCATAATCCCTTCTCTCTCTCGTCGATCGCTCTCTCTCTCTCTCTCTCTCTCTCTCCGATCAAGATGAAAAGTTGGGGGTATTCTCTTGGACGTGAAATAAAAGCCGAGTCTTCCAATTTTGTGGTTTGGGAAAGCCAATCAGTCGTCGTCGAGTAATTGAGTAGTACTCGCGACGGACAAAATTCAGATGCTCAGTCGTAGTTGTGCATCAGAGAAAATTTTTATAAAATTTATTGTAGTTGAGGATGAAATCTTAGATATTTAAGTTATAATTTACCGTCCTTCCTCTATCATAGCCTCGAGAGTAATTATTCAAACATAAAACTATCACAGTGAGAACAATTTGACTGAAATTGTTTGAAAAATTATTCCACGTTTTTATAATTTGATTAAAATTATTTGACTTTGAAATGTTTTAGAAACTACTTCACATATTAGTAGTTTGATTAAAATATTTTCATTTTGTAATAAATTTGACTAAAATCATTAAATCTGTATTTTATAAAAAAAATCACAAAAAAAAAAATTGGGGCTTAAATTAACAAAAGATAAAAATATAAAGCCAAAATAAAACCAAACATTCCTGTTCTAAATAAAATAAAATTGAACTTCTTTAAAACCTATAATTTAGACGCCAAAGTTATTCCACCTTATAATAAATTTATGTTCAAAGAATCTGAGTTACATTTTTTAATCATGCATATAAAAACAGATAAATACTCTATCGAATGCGACCAGGCTGGCGTTGACAATTTTATTTTTAATAATGTTAATTAATGGGTAAGTAAAGCTGACAAAAAATATATTATTTTTATTGATCTAAGTCAGATGACTAATCCGATGTAATATATAATAATACGAATTATCATCTTGCGATCATTTTCATGCATTTGTTTTATTCCCTTTGAATTATAGCATTGAATATATATGTCAATGATAAATGTGCAATTATGTATGCATTTTCTTGGGTGGACTTGTTGTTCTTGACTTCTTCAAGTGGATATTATATATTATTGCATTGCCATGGGCTCCGGCATCTCCAATGACATTTTTTTTTTGACTAATCATAAAATTAAAAAAATAATTAACGAGATTTTTTCAACCTCGGACGGACCAACCATAAAATAGAGAGAGAGCTTGAAGTCGTGCGGATGTCTCCAATGAGAGATTTTTAAAAAGATTTTGAAATGAAAAAAATCTAAGAAAAAAAGTTTTAATGATTTGAAATTTATAATTTAAAAGCGGTAATAAAATTTTAAATCGACTCATTCATTCCAAATTAATAATATGTACAAGCTCAGTAATTAATAATGTATAAAAAAAATTAATAACATTGAGTCTAGAAAAATAATTTATAGGGTTTTTTTAGGGAGAGAATGATAAATTTTTATGTGACATTAAAATGACATTATTAGAGACTTAAAAAAATCATATATATAATTCAGTCGTTAGAGAATCCCTAAATAGAGAGTTTGACAGATCAACGTAATGAAAATTAAGATCTCGAAAAATTAGGATAGTAAATAAATCAAGTTAGAGCCCTCCTTTGAAATATTCAAACTATTTAATAAGATAATCAAACAAAATCTAAAATAAATTAAGACATTAAAATAATTATTTAAGTTGGGCTCAGTTTATCTTGTTATAAAACTTTCAATCCAACTTTTTGATTATTTGAAATTTTATTATTTTAATTAATTATTAAACTTCATAATTCTAACTTATTTATTTATTTAAAATTAATAAATATGATTCTCGAAGATTGTTTATAAATATATTATTTACAAATATTATTCACGAATATTAACGAATTATATATATATATATATATATATATATATATATATATATATATATATATATATATATATATATATATATATATGCGTTCAAGACTTATTTATTCAATTGATCAGGTATATATTAAAAAAATATAAATAATTTTTTATCAAATCGAATATTAAATTTATTCATAAATATTAAATTCATTTATTGTCTATAAAAACTCCTATCGGAGATGCCCTACCATCATATAGCGTAGAAGGGATTCGTATTGGACGAAACAGTTGACATTTAACGCACAAACGATTTGACTCGACTTTAAAGACACTTCTGTCAAATTTTTCATAATCTACCCCAATAAAATAAAACTAAACATTAATCTACTCCAAATAAAATTAAATTGAACTTCATTAAAAACTAAATTTAGCCACCAAAGTTATTCAACCTCACAAAAAAAATTATATATATATATATATATATGTTAAAAGCATCTGAATTATATTTTTTTTAATCATGCATATAAAAACAGATAATATTGTATTGAATGCTACCTGGCTGGCGTAAAAACAGATAATATTGTATTGAATGCTACCTGGCTGGCGTTAACAATTTCATTTTTAATAATGATAATTAACGAGTATGTAAAGTTAACAAAATAATATTATTTTTTTATTAAGCTAAGTAAGATGACTAATCCGATATGAATTATCATAAGTTACCCAAGGATTCAAACTTTTCAATTATAATATTCGAGTTAAAAAAAAATTAACATGAGTTTTAAAAAAAGATTTTATCTCAAAGTTAGACTTCCCAATTAAATTATAATGTCCAAATTAAAAAAAATTAAACATTCATGAGATATAGTAAAAAAATTTAGAATTTATATTTAAGAAAATATTAAATAGAGATGTCTGGATTCAATCTAGATACCCGATTAATAATTATCTGGGCACTTGAATTCAATACAAATGCCCCAACTGAGATCACAGACAATCGCATATATATATATATATATATATATATATATATATATATATATATATATATATATATATATATATATATATATATATATATATATATGATTCTTTTGTATTTTGACGTTATTCGACCATCTGACTTAATAATCAAATATATATTCTCATTTGATTATTAAGTGAGAAGGTCCAAGAAGCTAACTAAAGTCAAAGTATATTTATTCTTGGCATGTGATCAGACTATATAATTTGTTAATAATCAAATGATTGTTAAGTGAGATGGTCGAATAAGCTAACTAAGGTCAAAGTATAGAAGATTCATTCTTGGCATGTGATCATACCATATAATTTTTCATTGATTTTTGTTGGATTTTGATGCCTACCTACCTAACATTTATTTGGAGTTTCATTTTAAATTTATTTTAAATTCCATATCATTTTTTTAAATATTATATTTTATTAAAGTAAAATGGATTAGTAAGATTTATTTAAATCTGAATTATATATTTTAATTTCATCTTGTTATCTGTTTATTAAATCTTATACTTGTGCTATCTATTGTTCACCCCACCATACGTCTTTCGCCGGTGTACCTACATTAACTTTCCCCCATATCCGTATAATTGACTCTAGTTATGAGGTAGCGGATCAAACTACTTTTAAATTAAGAATTACTAATAGCTTGTAGAAGACCTAATTGGACTAAACATCTATATCCAACGCCGACTTGGTAGAAGACCTTCCAATACGAACACCTTCTTGGTTTCTTCTCATTTACGACCATCCACCTTAGGCATTGAGCGTGGAAATTAATGGCCTCTGTCTTGGCATGTGCAGGAAATAATATGGTTCTCTTCTTCTTTTTCTTCATCAATGCTTCCACTTTGATAGTTTCCACGTAACTCATCTAATGAATATGATATAATATATCCTCATTAACTTGTTGAATGAGCATGGAATAATTAAATATGACTTGAACATGTAGTTTACATGTGCTATTGATGTTTGAACAAAAGTTTAAGTTAGGAGATATATAACTACATGTGCTATTGATGTTTCAACAAAAGTTTAAGTTAGGTATATATATATATATATATATATATATATATATATAGTGATTCCGCATATGTATGTCAAGTCTATAGGTGTAAGACACTTGACATTTACGTCACAAAGGAATGGAAGAAGTTCAAATGGGTTGAACACTTAACAAAGAAGAAATCTCGTAGGTCTTGGTAAATCAAGGTAGTTTGGCACTTGCATATAATTAATGAAGATCCAAAAGTGAAGCCTTTGGTAGATAAAAAGTTTTAGTAGGTTACGATGGATTGATATTTGGCAGCTAAGGAAGACCTAGAGATGAGTATCTTGGAAGATATGACAAGTGCCGCTAGGTTAAGGTCTATCAGACTTGATATAGAAAAAGTCTCAAAGGTAATCTCTTTGGGATATAAGTAGCGAGAGATAGCGACTTGTGCCTTGGATGCGAGTAGTTTTCTTTCTTAGGCCTAAGAGAATTTAACTAAAACATAGACGTTTCATTAGGACCCATGCAAGCTAGAGAGGGTGAATAGCTCCAATCGTTTCACCTCGATCTTGTGCTCGTTGTTTGAATACGCAACAAAATTTTGAATTAAAACTAACGCCATATGCACAACCCAATATTTTACTTGGAATCTGGCTCTTAAGACGACTAGTCCAAGGGTTACTCCTAGCGATTTTCCTCCACTATAACAATCTTCTTCTCTGATACATTCCGGAGGTGGAGAAGCCTTTTACAAGTTGCTCTTACAATAACACAACAAGAAATTAACGCAAATACAACGAATACAGACAACTTTACATGAATCTTACTTTGAACGCTTTCTTATTACTTGAAAGTGCCTCATATTGGTTCGGAAATATAATAACACTTCACTCTAAAACCTCTAAGAACTAGCTCTGAAAAACTCCTCAAAAACCTTTAAAACCTTTAGATCAGGATTGATTTCCGCCTATTAGTCGACTAATCTTATCCATCAGTCTATTGATATGGTATTTGACCGTTAAACAACCTCTAAACTTTCTGAAATCTATCTGATTTTGTTGATAATTTAAACATCAGTTGACTACTATAAACTATCATTCGACTGATCTAATCAGTTGAATCGAGCTAATCTGACTTATGTTCAATTCTGTTTGACATCAGTCGATTGATGTGAACCATCATTCAACTGATGCCATCAGTCGAATCGAATCGAACAAAGCTGACTCATTCTATTCGATTTCTGAAGCCATCAATCAGTTGTTATCAATCCTCATTCAATTGATGTCATTAGTTGAATCGAGCAATCGAATCAACTTGTTTTTATTCAATTTCTAAAGTTATCAATCGATTGCTGACCTAGTTTTACATACATAGATCTCTAAACGATCTCCATTTTGCACTGAAAGTTATCTCATTATGATATCCGAGTCAAAAGTTATGGTCCTCAGAAGTTTGTATGTCTATTTTGCATCGAAAATCATCCCTGAATTTGGTCGCTCTAATGACCAAATTCGCCTAAACTTCTCTACAACCCTTGCATCCGATCCAACAATCGGGTTGGGCTTCCATCTCTCCCTAAAAATCTAATCCTCGACCTTTTTGAACTTTCCTTGCCTTGCATCCGACCCTAAGACCTACAAGGACTTTCTCTTGCCTAGTATCTGATTGACTTTAACCTATTATGACTTCTTTTGTTCAACATCCAATCTATCGTGACTTGCCAAGACTTTTGTCATTATCAAGTGTTCGGTACTCTATGATCCACCTAGACTTTTTGTCTGATGCTAAGTATCCAGTGCTCCATAATACATTTGGACTTTTCTTTCATGCCAAGTGTTCGGTCATCCATAAGCAACTTGAACTTTGTTTTTTCATGTCAAGTGTCCAGTCCTCCATAACCTACTTGAACTTTCCTTCTCGTATCAACTCTTTGTTTGACTTCTGACTGTCAAATATTCAATTAACTGTGACCCACTTGGACTTTTTTCTTGTCAACTACCTATTGGACTTCCGATCACCAAATGTCCGGTCAACCATGACCGACTTGGACTTTTCGTCTCGTGCCAACTCTATGTTGGATTTCCGACCGTCAAGTATCAAATCAATTGTGACCTACTTGACATCTCGACCAACTAATATATTAATCAAATATATAAACCCTAACTTAAGTTAACTCGAGATTGATCAACTTAGTCAACCTTGATCGTAACTTGGTCAATAACTTGACTAGGGATCGATTATCATAACTTGGTCAATATCTTGACTGGGGATCGATTGCATCAATAATTTCAATGTCAAAAATTAACAAGTTAGTCGACTAATGGTCACATTCAATCGATTTAAGTGTCTAGTCAACTAGAGAGCCGAATAAAAGCATAAACCTCAAGACAAAAAGAATTCTATTCGAGTTGAGTCAACTAAATGATCCAAGATAACACTTGGACAGGTTCAATCTACTAATAAGAATAGAAAACTCGACAAATGATCCAAGCAAATTGAAATCCAAGTGAACCGGATGTGATCCAGTTGAAGTAGTGGATCTTGTCAAAGTTGATCCAAATTAGTTAATTGGATTGGAGTTGAGTCGATTAAAAGAGGATCAGTTAATTGATAAAAGGTTTTAGTCTATTTGATATAGTAATGGTTGAGCAACAACTGTTGTAGATAGGGTTTCAAAAATAGTGAATCAAGGATGAATCAATTGATTAATGGTGATCAACTTCATTCTATAAATATTTAATCAAGACACTTTGATAAATATAACAATTATATCATTTACTACAACAACATACTATAATTTTAAACTCTCTGCAATATTTCTTTTCTTATTTTATTTCTCGCAATTTTTGTTTTATCATTTTTGTTCCATTTCATTTCGATTTTTGAGCTTAAGTCTTTACTTTTCAAGGTAGCAAAGGCGAATCGCTCGCCCCCAACGCCCCCGCCAATCCGTCCCAGGGTCAATACGGAGGAGGTAAATCACGGGGACTACTAACCCGGATGCTGTGGCTAACGCGTGAGAAGTCTTTATACTTTTCAAGCTCCATATATCCTTCACAATATTTGTTACTATGTTTTATTTTATATCTTCTATAATTAGTTTTTATAAAAGGTTTCTTCAATTCAAAAAGGTTTATGAAAAAGAGAAAAATAATAGTTTTTGAGGGTTGACTATCTTACAAGTTCATAGGTCATGGACCATAAATTGAGAGTTTTGAATCATATATACTGATAGGGGTATGAATAATGAGCCAAATAAAGTCAAACTTATCTGTTCAAATTTATTTATTTAGTTATCTAACTTGTTAAAGTTTGTTTATTAAAAACCTTATCGAGCTAGCCAAACTCAAATTTGTTCACAAAAATAGTATATGAATATTTTTAAATTTTTAATCGAAGTCAACTACCAACACTGTTATTCTTATAATTTAAGTTAATTTTTTTCTATTCATTAAATTTAAATTATTTCTTAAATTGTTTTTAACATATTATAAAGAACACAAAAAAACTATAAAATCATTCATGAACCTTTTTCATATATACTATTTTTGATAATTAATATAATTTAATAAATAATTGTATTCATAAATTCTTTATAAATATTATTCGCGAATATTATTCATTAATATTAATAAAAAAAATTATTAGTGTTCAAACTTATTTATTTTATAATTTTTTACAATTAAATAAATATAAATAAGTTTTATCGACTGAAACATCAAATTTATTTAGAAATATCTAATTTACTTATAACTCTGTCTTCTTTATTTTTATTTATATACTCATCCTTTTATATTGTACTAACTTATCTAACATATATATTTCATCATTCAAACAAGTAAAAGGATATCTTACAGCATCCATATTGGATGATGAGTCAATAAAAGGAGCTCCCTCCCACCATGAGAGGAAGCTCATTTTTATTAACCACAGTTTTTCAAAGACGCATATAAGATTTATGATTGCCCAAAAGCTATATTGAGATTTGAGAATGTCCAAAAGATGTAATTCTTCATGTTTTACCTAGGGATGGCAATTTTCCCCGCGGATTTGGATATCCGTGGGGAAAATCCGAAACGGGGCGGGTTTGGGGAGATATTATCGGGTTTGGATTCGGGTTCGGGGATTTTTAAAAATCCCCGAAATAGATTGGGGCGGGTATGGGGATGCTATCTCCATCCCCGAACCCGCCCCGATATCTTAAATAATAATAAAATATTAATAATTATTAAAATACTTCAATAATATTAATATTAAAGATGTGTAAAAACCCTAATGAGTATCGCTCACTAGTCACTCGCCGCCTTCCATAAGTTGAAAATCTCATTGTTTTTATAACCATGCTTGAGAAATCCCATTTTTTTTTTAACTTGGAAAAAAATGGATATTTCAAGCGGGGATGGGGACGGGGATGGAGATTTACTCCCCGCGGGTTCGGGGACGGGGATTCCCCGATTAAGTAGAGGCGGGGATGGGGACGGGTTCGGGGATGGAGATTTATTTCGGGTACGGGTATGGGGATGGCAAACCCGTCCCCGACCCGCCCCATTGCCATCCCTAGTTTTACCCCTCTATCAAAATTATCTTTTTTTTTCTTCTTCTTCTTTTCTCTTTCCTCCTTTGCATGTAATAACTTTCTTGATGAGTGCAGGAAGCATCAAATAATGAAACTTAATTTTAATATTGACAAAGATTCAATAAAGTTAAGTTAAACATTGTTAACTATGTAAAATACACAATTAAATGTTAAGAGTTAAATTAGAAAATAATCTTGTAAAATTTTTCAAAAATTTTGGAGGATTTTTCCGGAGTCATTTTGGTATTTATGGAATAAATCTGATAAGAAAGAAAACTTATTTTCAATTATCCGAATTAGTTGAAAAAATATTTATTTAAATAAAATATTTTTCTAATTCTAATTACCCTACCCGAATCCCTCTTCTTCCTCTCCTTTCACGCGATCCCTAATCCCTGATCCCGCCTCTCTCTCTCTCTCTCGTTGATCTCTCCCTCTCTTGCTCAGATTGTCGCCGCCGAGCACCACGCCCGCCGCCGCGCCATCCATTTGGGGGTTCCTCGATCCTTACAGCCTCTCACCTTCTTACCCGAAACAACCTTCGGCCAAGCAGGAGCCACAACCCTACTTCTCTTGCATGATTCGATCAGCATCGTCGGAAACCGGCAATCATTGCAAGACGTCGGCAATCTCTCATGTGTCGTCGACTTCTCATTGGTTCTGAGCTTAGATCGTCGTCGACTCCTCTCCACCGAGCCCAGCCTGTTGATTGTCCTCTTCTCATCGCCGAAGCCTCTAAATCAGCCGACATTCCTCACTCTCGCTGGCGCCGTTGTTGTCATTGTCGACCACCGTCACCCTTTCTTCCAATCCGAGCGCTGCCGATCAGATTCGAGCACGCCTGCTCCGATCCACCGTCAGTGTCATTTCAGGTAAGAATTGGTTGGTTGTTTAGGGCTGATCTTGAGTGAATTTGATGTTGGATTGACTTAACATCCTATTTGGAAAAAGGAAGGAATTGGAATTCTTTTGGGAATTGAAATTCAATTCCATCCTTTAGTAGTAATTTTCAGTAAGGAATTGATAAGGAATTGAATTCCAATTTTTTTCAAACCCCTCAAAACAAATCACACCTAAACACCTCTGATTTGTGAAAGGAATTCACTTGAACAAATTAAATTACAAATCACGCCTCACAAAACAAATCAAAGTTGCTCCGGCTTCATCCTGGCAGGATAAAATAGTAAAAATATAACAATTGAATTGAATTCAATTCTGTTTTTACAATTTATTCCAAACATGAGAATTGGAATTCAATTCCGGATGAAATTCAATTCCGATCGAAATTGAATTCCAATTCTTTACTTAAAAGGTTTCCAAACATGATGTTAGATTAGTAAAGAGGAATTAGTTATCTGATTTGGATTATTGATTTCAAATTACAATCATGTGTGGGAATTGTTTCGGTTTGTAGCTCTATTGTGTAAGGTTGTGATGCTGCATGCTGTCGTGAGGTAGAAGTTGGAATATACCTTGGTTAGACTAAGTTCTAGTTTGATTATGTGATTTGGAGATGTGTGCTTGATTTGGATTAAGTCCTAGTATAATAATGAGATCTTGATGGGTAATCTTGACTTGGTATGATATGTAATTGAGTTTGATTAGATCATATCTATGGATTCATTTATGAAAGTGTAATCATTTGAAGGTTGATCTGCAGTTGATGATAAATTGATAAATGGGTAAGAGATATTGAAATTATGGATTTACTTGATTATTTGAATTTATTAATTGGATTGGGCGATCATTATATGAATTTGTTATAGTGATTAGAATTATGAATTGATCATTGGTTGATTTAATTGAGAATTAAATTGGTAATGATTTAATTTTGGATGTGTAGATCACTTGTTATTTAGATCTTGAGTTATGAGATCGATTATGATAAGGGATCATTTACCAATTGATTCCATCTTGTAGGGGTATTCTAGGGTTGGAGTTTGGGCAGTAAAATTAGTTTGGAATTTGCTGTTGATATGGAGTGGTTTCCTCTCTAGTTTTGTTTGGACTTTAGGGTGTTGTTGTGTGGTTTATGGTTGGATTTCGGCTTTTGAATCTTTTATTCATTAGAGATTACCGAGAGCTTTTGGTGTAATTAAGTTTAATCTTGATATGATTTAGAATTTAGTTTAGCTTATTGTTAATTATATAAATAGCTAAACTGTGTTATTGATATAAGACATTGATTATTTACGTGTGTTGAATCACGGAGATTCTTTCGGATATACACTACATTACGAGGTGAATATTTCTTCTTTGTATTCTGTAGTACATTGTACTTAAATACATGATTTATTTTATTTCTGAGTATGTTGTTTTATCTTAATTCTGTTATGTTTGATATCATTATTTGATATTTTGCTTGATCTTTGAGTTAATTAAAATCACATCTATTGTTAAATACCAAAATGAGGAGGGTTTTTTTTTTGTAAAATGGTATATAATTTAAAAACCCTACTTTTCCTCGTTTATTTCCTCTCATCGTCGTTTCTTCTTCCCCCGCCCCCATCTCGCGTGTAAAGGAACCGCCGATCCCCCTTCGTGATTTCCTCTGTGCCACAACCCCCTTCACGAAACCCTCCTCCCAATCGCGTCGTGGAAAGTGTTCTTCTCCTTCTCTGCTTTGTAATCATCTCGCCGCAAACCTTAGAGTGTCGAAACGTCTTCCTTCCTTGATCGTTTTCCCTCTATTGTCGCACCTTCGATTCGCCAGCGATGATCCTTTCACGCTAAGCATATTGATATCTCTCTAATTTGTATAGTGGATTCCTTTGGATCAAGTTAATCCAACTTGAGTGTTGTGCGTCGCATCTCCATAGACCTTGGTGGGATTGATTTCTCTTTAATCGTGGTTGTTCTTGGCAGATCGACTGTTCTTGGCAGATCGACTGTTCTTGGCAAATATGAGCAGGGATTTGAGGTCGGCGCATCGAGTAAGGTTCCATTGGTGTTGTTCTTGAATAAACCCATGTTGGATTGGTTGGGTTAGAGCTATAATTGGATGTTTTTGGCTGTTTCCTTCCCCTAGCTACCGTGAGTGCAATTAAGCAAGGTTGTGTTTCTCTGTTGGGTGAGGGCTGTAATTGGAAGTTTTGGATCTCTTATGGGTTGTTGTGGTATTTTTCTTTTACCTATACTAAATTAAGAATTGATAAGCATATTAGCAAGTTTAGCTAATGATTTTGATACTGTGTTGAAATCGTAGTATAGATCGCTACTGTTGGGTTGTTATGGGACACATCCAATACATTCTGGTTGTGTTCTATTTAGGGTTAGATTCGATGCCTTTATGAAGTTTCTACAGCATGAGCAAATAATAGTAATTGTGATACACTAATTGTAATGAATTGAATAAGGTACCGTTGAATGAATTAATCCCATGTAAACCACACGACACGAATTTAGAAACGGTTAAGGGTTAGTGGAGTTAATTAACTCATGTAGTTGATAATTAAGGAGATTGTTGATTTTATTTGATAACGATCATCTCATGATTTAGTATTTAGTTTTAGCATACTGTTAATGTATAGATAGTTAAATTATATCCTTAATATAGGATATTGATCGATTTTCGGACTCATACAGTTGATCATAAGGAGGTTTTCTTCGATACGTTATTTACGAGGCGGGTACTTCTCCTTTGTATCCTGTAGTTTATTGAACTTGAATGCATGACTTGTTTAGTTTCCGAGTAAGACTGCTTTACCTTATCTTTGTCTTTTGATATCATCGTTGATACATTCTTTGCTTGGTCTTTGAGCTACTTAATTTTATATCCATACAGTTTCACCTGTTGATTTTCTGATATGTAAAGTATCGCTTATAGGCGAGTACTTAAGAATAATCATTAAACACAACTAGAGTTTTGGTTGACATTAGATATACCCTATCTAGTAGATTAGTTGCATGTTCAATAATTTTGGTATTTATTTTTTATACCGTTGTATAGTTGTGACCTGGTTGATTATGCATATTAGTATCATGCACTATATCTGCATAGTTGCATGCTGACGAACGTCGGCTTCCTTATGGTTAAGTCTATTGTCAGTCATTTAGTTTCTCTGCTCACTCAACCACTCATGGATAATGGTAGTTGCTAGAGTGCAAGCAGTCGTCCTATTGTGCCACACTCGACCACTTATGGATAGTGAATGTTGGAGTTGTAGGCAAGAAGTTGACACCCTCTTCATTGTTTTCTAGGGATAACACAGTTGTTGGTAGTCCCCCCTTTTTTCCTGGGGTTTTGGAATAGTTGGCTCCCCAACATCCTGTCCACTCAACCACTTATAGGAGTGGTAGTTGTTGGAGTGCGTACAGTTGTCACAGCCCTACCCACTCGGCCACACAGATGCATTGTGATGGCGGCTCGACTGGCGTCAGAGATGACACATGTCATTGTATCATATGCATTTATTCCATCTTGTATTTTTTGTGTTTGCTGCATTTGTATGAGCTATGATTATTACATTTGGTTGACATACATGTATGGTTTGTTATAATACTGTCATTCAATTTTACACATTCCTATATGTTATTCTGTTTTAGAGACTATATATTGTTATTTTTACCTGCTTGTTATACCCTTTATTATGTCATGCATTTATCTACTTTTATTCTCACAGAGTCCGCCTGGACTTACCATCCCTACCATCTAATTCTGTTTCAAGTAGTCGATAGATGCATTACTTGGAGTCAGGAGAGGATTCAATTACTAGCCCCATGGTGTCGAGTATTTTGGAGTGTTTCTCGCATTTACTTTATTTCCACATGTTCTTTATTTTCGTATTTTCTTTATTAGACTATATTTATTGTCTCAGTAGAGTTAGGTATAGTTTTAAGTGGAGTAATAATTGTGTATTTATGGATTGATATGTTTGTCGTTAGATTTATTTTGAGTCTAAATGGGGATATGTGATTTCTTTTATTTCTATCCTTATATCATTATTAAATGCGTGGTTGTGGAGTTTTCTTTTCTATTGTGATGTCAGCCGTGTGAGGCAGAGTCACATATTGTGTGAAATATGTATAAATGTTCCAAATTATCCACAGTACAAGGGAGATGTTGCTCGTTTTTCGAGTGAGCAGGGTCTCTAGGGGCATGACATCTATAGAGTCTCACCTATTGATTTCCTGATATGTAAAGTACTGTTTATACGCGAGTACTTACAAACGATCATTAAATGTATATAGGGTTTAGTTAACATTAGATATATTTTAGCTAGTAGATTAGTTGTATGTTTATTGATCGTGTTGTGGGTTTGATACATGTGTATCAAGATTATTGCACAGTTGTGACTTTGTTGAGGTTGTGTATATTAGTAACATGCACCATATCTGCATAGTTGCATGCAGGCGATCATCGACTCTCTTGTGGTTAAGCATGTCGTCAGCCATATAGTTTTCTGCCCACATAACAACTCAGGGGTAGTGGTAATTATTAGAGTGCGAGCAACCGTCTTGTTGTGCCACACTCGACTACTTATGGGTAGTGGATGATGGAGTTGCAGGCAAGCAGATGACATCCTCTTCGTTGTTTATGAGGGGCGGTACAGTTGTTGGTGGCTCCCTCTTTTCCTTGTATTTTGGAGTAGTTGACTCCCCAACATCTCGTCCACTCAATCACTTATAATAGTGATAGTTGTTGGAGTGCGTGTAGTTGTCACAATCCTACTCACTCCGTCTCACTGATGTGATATGATGGTGACTTGATTGGTGTCAGGGGTGACACATGTCATTGTATCATGTGCATTTATTATATTATGTATTTGCTTGTGTTTGGTGCATTTGTTTGAGTTATGATTGTTGCATTTAATTGACATATATATATATGAGTTATTATTTACATTTTCATTTAATTATACATGTTTATATATTATTATATTTCAGAGACTATATACCATTGATTCTACCTGCTTGTTATATCTTCTTATGTCATGCATTTATCTATCTGTATATTCATAGAGTTCGCTCGGACTCACTACCCCTTACATTTAATTCTATAACAGATAGTTTATAGTTGCGTTTCCTGAAGCTAGGAGAGAATCCATCTGTTAGTCCCTCAGCGTTGGGTATTTTAGTCGTTTCGTATTTTCGATATTAGACTGATATTTTATTTCAATAGGCTTGTATTCATTTTATTAATTGGAGTTATGATTAAATATTTGTGGATTTGATGTGTATATCGTTGGATTTGTATTTTGTTCGGAGTTTCATACTTCCTTATTTGAGACTATGTGTATTAATTTCTTCTTTATTTTGCATGGTTGCCAGCCATGTAGGCTGTATTATATATATATATGTGATATATTGTGATGTATAAATGTTTAAGATTGCCCATCGTATAGGAGATGTATTGTTCAATTTTCTATCAGACAAGTAGCTCACTGGGGTGTGACAAACTAAGTTTGCAGGAAAGCTCTAGTTAAGACTAGGCAAAGAAGTTATGGTCAATTGGATTGGGTAAGAAGTCCCTGTCGAAAGGATTGGTTAAGAAATCCTGATCAAGTGGATTGAGTAAAGAAGTCCTGGTCGAGTGGACTGAGTAGAAGACTTGACAAATTGAGGACGTTGGACAGAAGTTCGAGTTGAGGATATTAGGCAGGAAGCTTTAGGGTCAAGAACACCAAGCAGAAGTTTAGACATGTCAAGGACCAAACGTCTAGTGGAAAGTCACGAAAGTCAAGATCGGATATTGAGCAAAAGTCCAAACAAAATGTTTGGTAGCAGATAAATTCTCTTGAGAGGAGTAGGTGAGGATGCATTCCCCATTGAGGGAACAGTAGGTGTTGGTCCGACCTAGGGTTTCATGAGAAATCTGAAAGTCATGATCGGACAGTCAAAGACTGTCAAATAATTTTATTTAATATTATATTTTTTTCTGTGCTAACTCTATGATGAAGAAAACATCGAGTCTGGAAAATTTGATCCAGGCACTTGGAAGAGATCTAAGCATCTCAATCACCTCAGCGTGTAGCAAGATGAGGTGACAACTTCTGATTGGTTAAGATGTGGTATTGATTTTTAAAAATTAATATTATAATGGTTGTTGCATGCATGCAAAGGAAAAAAAAGAGTGGTAATTTTAATTAAATTTAAAAGGAAAGAAAAGAGAAGAAAGTTGCTGCATTCAAATGATAGAGGAAAGAGGAAAGAGAAAGAAGAGAATTTAGGGGGCGTTTAGTTTGTTTCTTTTTTATATTTATTTTTTAGAAAATTATATTTTTTTATATTTTGGAAAATGACTGTTTTTTTATTCTCTAATTTTTTAAAAAACGCTATATCTTTTTTTGAAAAATAAGCTGAAAAATGTAAATCAAATACGTTTTTCAGAAAATTATATTTTCCACAGAAAATAAAAATAGAAAATAAGTCTACCAAACACCCCTTTATCTTTAATAAAGGGGGTAAAAAGGGAAAGTAGTGTACCTTTTGGGTATTTTCAAAGCTCTGTGTGCTTTTTGGGCAATTCCAAAACTTAAGTGCGTTCTTTGAAAAATTATTGTTTTATTTAATTTGGGAGCGACTCCTTTTTAACTTAACTTGAATCATTAAAATTAGTTTACAATTTTGATTTTTACTTTTCTCAAAAAAATATATATACGGTCGTTATTGTTCAACGTCTAATTTTTTTCTTTTTAAAAAAATATCTATAAATACATCTTTAATACTTCTTTATTTTCATTGATCCTACCATTTTTACTTATTCTTTTTTATTCATTTTTTCATGAGCACTTTTTAATTTACCCTCACGGCTAGCAAAAAAAAAACTTTTGTAAGGTCAAGTCGATCATTTCAAATTCAACTATTACCTGATATATTATTTTTTTATTCATTTCTTTCTATATTTTTATTTTTAGTCGAGATGGATAAAATTTCATTGTTTCTTTTATAAATATTCATAAGAATATTTTAAGGCTCTATCCAAGAATTCCAAAAGTACCTTTGGAGATATTATGAGCGTGATAATCAATTGTATCATCATATTCAAGCCGATTTAGTTGAGTATATATAGACACGCTATGATATTGTAATTAGTGAAAAAATAATTTATTAATTATGATACATTTAATTATCTTACGTTATATTTCATCATTAAATGGTAAAAATTCATTGCTTAATATTGTACTAATTCTTTTTAAATTTTATAAAATTTTATTAATTTTTCTCAATTTTTAGTTATAAAAAAAGTATATATAAATCTAAATAATAATATATTAAATACATATTCTACATAAAATATAAATAATAGATAAAATATATTATCTATATATATAATGAAAAATATAAATAAAGAGTGAGACCAATTGTTGGGAGATTTTTTTTTTTTTTGATAGTGTAGAGATGAATAAGATTTTTTTTTAACTTTTTGATGAGATATTGTAGAGGCTACAAAAAATTTCTCCGACAACTTTTCCCCAATTGTTCGGGCTAGCCATCTCTCTCTCCGAATCCAAGTGCCCTCCCTCTCTCTCTCTCTCTCTCCGACGGCCCAAGCCAATCGCCCTCCCTCCCTCTCTCTCGTCGGAGGTCGAAGCCAAGCTCGGGCTTCGTTGGGCCCTCCTCCAGGTTAGGGCTTCATTCCCTCTCGCTCTCGTCGGATCATCCGAAGTCGTTGAGCCCTCCTCCAATCTAGGGCTTCGTTCCCTCTCGTTCTCGCTGGATCATCGGAGCCCTCTTTGCCTCCTCTCTTGGAGTGTCAACGACGCAGCACACCAGAGTGCCGACCAACTCCCTCTCTTCGCCTCCTCTAAAGGTTAATTTCTTGTCCTGTGAAAATTTTGATCTGCTAGTTCTTGGTCATCTATGTTCTGTGAAGAGATAGATGTGCAATTTCCACTTGGTCTTCAGGTTTATTAGCTTTGTCCAGGCTCTCTCCATGACTTGAACTCCAAAGTACTCTAATACTGTGCTAATGGGTAATTTTGCCTATGTGCTGGATTTTTTGCTGAAAATTAATAACATTGTTGGGACCTTGTCGTACGGCTAGAGGGGGAGAATAGCCGATCACCTACTTCGATTGCGGTTCTTCCTACAATGTTAGTGTGCGGAAGCAGAAATACTAATAACACAAATAAACAAACGCTAACACAAACCGTTTACGTGGTTCGGAGATAAAGCTCCTACTCCACGGCTGTCCGTAAGGTGGATGATCCCGATACGTCGGTGGATGACTCCTCGGAGACCTCCAGCTAGCTTGTATAACTCCTTATGGGTGGAGAAACCTTGTCACAACCCACAACACTCTCCTGAGCATTTAGACTACTAATTGGCCTTTAACCAAAACCAACTTCGTCAATCTTTCTCAGCCAAACCGAGCTCTCTTAAATAGAGCTCTTAGCTGAAAATATCCGTTACCAGTCGACTGGTCCAGGCACCAGTCGACTAGTCCACTTGGATTCGAACGTTACAGACCGACGCTTCGCATTCTAGTCGACATTAGTCGAATGATCACAGGATCAGTCGACTGATCTTTCTGTACACTTCATTAGTCGACTGATCCAAGCATCAGTCGACTGGACCACCCCTAAACCTAGGGTTTCCCTTCCCGAGTACAATTCTCTCAGCACTCGGACCCTCACGACTCAGCTGACCTTTCATCCAGCAGCCTCCACTTTAGCTCTCGTCCCTCGGATACATGCAAGCCCACGGCTCGTCTCCCCATGTCATCCTTCGCGTATGCCTCAAAGTGCGCTTCCCTCAGCTCATCGTTCCTGCTTTGCCCACGGTCCCTCGGATGTATGCAAGCCCACGGCTCGTCTCCCCATGCCATCCTTCATCAGTCCCGAAGTCATCCAGCTAAGTCCATGTGTATTCTGTAAATCTGCACACTCAAATACACACATCAAACACAAGGGTGAACCTAACTTAAACATTTTGTCCAAACATCAAAACACATGGTCACTCCGGACCATAGATTGCCCCAACAATCTCTCCCTTTTTGATGTTTGGCAATACGTTTAAGTTAGGGAAAACAAATAGCAAATACAATACTAACTATTTGGGCTTACGTTGCCAAGGCTTCACCTTGGACTTATACTGTCAATGCATATGCAATGCAAACATGCATGGATCCTATCATAAGGCATCGCCACACCTAAACCTCCCCAATAAGTTTAGTATTTTTATCAATCGGGCTTTTTAAAACCTCTTCAAGGTTCCCCCCTCGCCACCAAATGAGCAACACTGCTTCCCCTTTACCTAAGCTCCCCCTTGACCTAGGATTTCTTACAAAGGCGTGTTTGGTTTCCCACTTAAACCCAACACTTCTCCCCTTTTGCCACACATCAAAAGGATTCTAACAATTTTCCTCTTATTAGATTCTTTAACCTCTAATGATCATAAACAAAGTGTATTAACCACCCATAAGATTATACACTTGTTTTACATCATTACGACACTTTTTGATTGCTGAAAAACAGTTTCAGCCTATATTAGTCGACTGCGACAGTTACCAGACGGATCCCCATTAAAAAATTATACAGTAGCTAGTCTCTCTTCGACAACACTGTTACCAGTCGATTGCCCCCTGAACCAGTCGACTGGTACCCTAAAAACTCTATTTTCAGCATTTCTGACCCAATTTCAGAAATACACCAGAAATTCTATAAATCTCCAAAAATTTTCAAATTTTGTGGAGAGGTTTGTGATACCCGTGTCTACTTGGAAAAAATACATTCAAACATGTATCTATCACCAATCCCAAGATTAACACAAAATCCAAAACTATCTAAATGGTTCAATTGAACCTTGACCTAAAGTCCTAGTTTTGACCTCCTCTTGATGTCTCTGCCCATACCAAACCACAATATATCCCTAGCATTGGTTTATAAGGCATCTACCCATCAAAAACCAACTTCCATGCTATATGACCCCCAATGTCATATTTTATGCATGATACTCAAATCCAATGTACCAAATCCCTAGGATTGAGACTCAAATCCGTCTCCAACTCCTTTGGCACACCTCATGACCCATCTAGACTTCCAGAAAAAATCCTCCCGAAATTTATAAACCATGGGTCCCAACTTGGCTTCTAGAGCTCCCCCTTGAGTTGTTAGTCTTAGTCACCTCCCTAGGTGACTCTTCTACAATCACAAGACCACATCGGTGTACCTTCGGTGATTCTTGGCCTATAAACTTAACCTTCTTAACCTTAGACACCTCGTCCTTGGTTAAGTTCTTCTTCTTCCCTTGAAATGGCTTTCCTTTGCCATTCTTTAATCTTCCATCATTGACATAATTATATGCTACCCTAACATATTTTCTTCCATTTGCCTTGGATGCACCCAATTTAACATTTTTGTGTTTTTGAACACCCAGGCACATGTCAAGTCCCCTAGGTCCAATAATGACCCTACCTAGGACTCTTTCCATTT
This sequence comes from Boesenbergia rotunda, assembly GCA_024364735.1. Taxonomy (NCBI): domain Eukaryota; kingdom Viridiplantae; phylum Streptophyta; class Magnoliopsida; order Zingiberales; family Zingiberaceae; genus Boesenbergia; species Boesenbergia rotunda. The sequence goes on along the minus strand of JAGFNQ010005393.1, from coordinate 121,140 downwards.
CTTCAAGTCTTGCCCTCAAGACTTGATTTTCCAACTCTAGAGCTCCAACCCTAGAATCAACATGTCCACCTTGGACATTCCTAGACCTACCACCTTTCTAGGCATATGTCTCCCCTTCTTGGGATTTGTGTCTTGATCATTAACCACCTTCCTTCCCTTAGACATGGTAGTTTGGGTCTTTCTTGGTCTAGCCTTGGGTAATGATTTCTTAGAATTATCTACCTTGTTAACCCTATTCCTATCATTATACATAAATCCATGATTATTCTTAACAAGCATATAAAAATTGGAAATTGGATTTATTTTCAAATAAGGGATTACCTTCCCCTTTACCTTTGAACCTCCCCCTTGACTTGAGTTCCTCTTCTTTTTCAATTCCTTCAAATACGTCAATTTCTTGATTTCTCATTTCTTTGGGCACTTGGTGTGGTAGTGTCCACGCTCACCACACGTGAAGTAAATTATATGCTTATTCTCCTACTTTTCCCTACAACCCATGTTAGTTTTTGAAGAAATTGACTCGGGTTTAGAGTTTACCTCTTTTTTCTTACCCAATGGACACTTGTCCTTGTAGTGTCCCTTTTGTTTGCACCCAAAGCAAATTATGTGATCTTTTGACTTTGCTTTGATGGAGGTGGAGACTTCTTCTTGCTTCGGCATTGAGGATGGTCTTTCCTCCCCTCAATCCTTGACGTGGAAACTTCTTCGATTTCTTCCTCACTTGAGGATGTGGACGATTTCACTTTCTCCTCCTCTTCGAATGTTGAACTTGATTCAACCTCCGATTGATTCTTCTCATTCTCTTGGACCAATGACCCCTTTTTCTTGGGCTCCTCTTCTCCTTGTCCTTGTGTTGAATTTTCATGTAGAGCTATCACCTTTCTCCATAGCTCATACACATTCTTGTATTCTCCTACATTTGACACAATATATGGAGGTAATAAATTTAATACAATTCTAGTTACCTCCTTATCCACCTCCGCTTCCTCCATTCGATCCTTGGTCCAATACTGAGGTCGAAGACATTTTCCCTTCTTGTCCATTGGAGCTTCATATGGAACCTCCAATGCGGTCCAATGGTCCCAATTCATTTGGAACCATGTCTCCAACCGTTTCCTCCAATAATCAAAGTCATCTCGATCGTATGGAGGTGGAATCCGAGTATCCCATCCTAGCGGACCTTCCGAGTCCATCTTCCTCTAGCTTTTTGCTCTCCCGACGGTTAGTCCGTAGACGAGCAACCTTGCTCTAATACCACTTGTTGGGACCTTGTCGTATAGCTAGAGGGGGGTGAATAGCCGATCACCCACTTCAATTGCGGTTCGTCCTACAATGTTAGCGTGCGCAAGAGGAAATACTAATAACACAAATAAACAAACGCTAACACAAACCGTTTACGTGGTTCGGAGATAAAGCTCCTACTCCACGGCTGTCTGTAAGGTGGAAGATCCCGATCCGTCGGTGGATGACTCCCTAGAAGACTTCCGACTAGCTTGTGTAGCTCCTTATGGGTGTAGAAACCTTGCCACAACCCGCAACACTCTCCTGAGCACTTAGACTGCTAATTGGTGTTTAACCAAAGCCAACTTTGTCAACCTTTCCCAGCCAAACCGAACTCTCTTAAATAGAGCTCTTAGCTAAAAATAGCCATTACCAGTCGACTGGTCCAAGCACCAGTCGACTGGACCAGTCGACTGGTCTACTTGGATTCGAACGTTACAGATCGACGCTTTGCATTCTAGTCGACATCAGTCGACTGATCACATAATCAGTCGATTGATCTTTCTGTACACTTCATCAGTCAACTGATCCAAGCATCAGTCGATTGGACCACCCCTAAACCTAGGGTTTCCCTTCCCGAGTACAATTCTCTCAGCACTCAGACCCTCACGACTCAGCTGACCCTTCATCCAGCAGCCTCGACCTGTTGCCTTCAAGTCTTTTTCGACTTTGGCTCTCGTCCCTCGGATGCATGCAAACTCACGACTCATCTCTCCATGTCATCCTTCGCGTATGCCTCGAAGTGCGCTTATGCCTCGAAGTGCGCTTCCCTCAGCTCATCGTTCCTGCTTTGTCCACGGTCCCTTGGATGCATGCAAGCCCACGGCTCGTCTCCCCATGCCATCCTTCACCGGTCCCGAAGTCGTCCAGCTAAGTCCATGTGTATCCTGCAAACCTGCACACTCAAATACACACATCAAACATAAAGGTGAACCTAACTTAAACTCTTTGCCCAAACATTAAAACACATGGTCACTCCGGACCATAGATTGCCCCAACAAACATGATTTTCAATTATTTGCGAGCATTAATGTTTGCCTAAGCCTAAGTGATTTAATTTTTATGAATATTACTCTGAAATTAGCTCGTATAGAGCAATAGGTCATAAGTTTGGCCAATCCTAAATGGTTGCAAAAACACAGTTTGACAATCACAATCTCTTAGAAGTTATGGATTTGAGTGTGTTTATATTTCGATAACTTTTATTCTTTTGATTTTACAATTTGCAGGAATTTTGCAAAGCTTTGATTCTTTATATACGATCCATGGTAAATCGTTTTATTTTTAGTTCTAATATTTTATTTATATAAGATTTTGAATGCAATTTTTAATGTAGGGAAAAACATATGTTGTATTTGTGGAACGTGAACCGGGAATTTATGAAACGTGGGCAGAAGCTTCTGATCATGTCATTGGCTTTAAAGGCGCCGTATACAAATCTTTCAAAACTAGAGAGGAGGCACAAGAAGCTTTTGAAGCATACTTACATAAAAAATCTGCACCAATTACCTTTGCATCTAGTCGAAATGAAACATCATGTGCAATTTCAAGTTCAAGGTCGAGTTCAAATTTAGAGAGTAAACTTGTAAAGTCTGAAAAAATTAAAAAGTTGAAAGATGCATTGAAAAAGATAGAGCATCAGTTGGATTCTCTTATGATTAGAGATGATGATGTTGATTAGGTTGTTTGTTTTCAGTTGTTATATGAATTGAATCCTAAACATTGATGCTATTTGAATGGTTGTAAGTGGTGTATTGAAATTAATACGAGGATCTTATCTAAGTTATGTTATCTACATTGTTTTAATTAAGTTGTTACAAGTAAATTGATGAAGGTGTTGTGGATTTAGTAGTTGATTTATGTAGATTATTTTATGTAGTCCTCATATGTTTATGTTGTTATTATATACACCGTTGATTCATGCATATTGAAAGTGAAGTTGTTGATTCATTAAGTATATCTCATGCTCTCATATGTATCAAGATCTAATATTATTCGTAGCCCTAGTTCATCTACATTAATAGTGGAAGTTTGCAAATGAGATTACGAACAAATTCAAGCATGCTTTACCATCAAACAAGTTTAAATCCTCAGTACACACAAATAAGGCCCCACACAATTGATCCTTCACATAAATTGAATGTACATGGATCACAATCGACAAATGAGGTATTGCAATCACACTCATAGGTGCAGCAATCTCAACAACAAGCTAACCCATCTGGGTTAAATACTAAGAAAAGTTAAACAGTGAGTTCACATAGTCAAGATTAAATACTAAGAAAAGCTAATACATCAACAGTGGACTCAAATATCTCTCCAAGATTAAATACTAAGAAAAGCTTGAACATGTTCTAATATCTCTCCAAGCACTAGATCTGGATTGTCAGTCTTCTTCACCGTTCGGTGTTGCAGGTTCAAACTAAGCACAAATTAAACATATTCTTCTCCACCTATAAGGTCAAATGTTAATAAGAACATTCATAAGCACAAATTAAACATAGCAGCAATCATTTAAGAGGACTTACGATAACTGTTGTAACAATGACTTTAACTTCTCCCCTTTGTGCCACAGTTAACTCAAAAAATCTCTTAGAAATACGATCTATGTGTGCAAGCCTTCCATGTTCAGCCAAGACAGCTTGCATAAATAAAAGGGGAAAAAAGTCACAACGTTATTGTAGTTGAATCTAATAGAAATTCTCAAAAAATTTCAACAAACGGATAGGAACAAATACTTGAATGTAAAGTTATTCTTGAATGTACAAAAGTTTCATCCGAGTTAACGCATATTGTTAGAACCTACAATAACAAAGACAATTATTAATTGCGATATATAAATCAATCAAGCACTAAGTTTATAAAGTTAAACTTTGATAGTACCTGCTATAGATGCCAATTCTTCATATGTGTCATCGCTATTATGATGATTATCTATAGTTGATCTGACAATCAATACATCGTCATATTTATTTATTTCTAATAAAAATAATTATTTTACAAATTAAATTATTATACAAATGAAAAATTAACCGACACATACCTTTGCTGTAACATTGGGCAGTTGCTTATCATGTGACACACCTCGATGCCCACATCCACGACATAAACGAGACTTTGAGGTTGACTTTTCCTTTGATGATTTCAATCTTTTCCTGCATCCCTTCGTTCTTACTAAAGAAGGATCAAAAATATTAGGGGACTCATCCATAGATTTCTTCCTTTGACTTTCATTATCACATGTTTTACTAATGTTTATCTCTTTAATTTTGCTGTAGATACAATCCAATTGTTCATCCAAGAACTTTGTCCCCTCATCAGTCAAAGATGCATCATCAATTAATAGTGAAGCTTTATAGGATAACCTTGAATGTCTTGACATCAAAACCCTTTCTGGATCATCGATGATATTTTGCTCTCCCAAAGCATATATTGCTCCAACCTTTGCTTCTCGTGTCCATCGTTTGAGTATATACTTATCAGGCAAATGAAACACTTGGTTGATAAAAAAAAAAAGCTAACATATGTCTGCATGGAATGCCATCAAACTCAAATTTTCTACAACTACAATATATGTTGTCCCTCTGTTTGTCATGTGTTAAAACCCATGGTTTGGAGGAAGAAGAATTTTGAAAATTCATCACATGATAAACCACTGAGTCAACTCCCATAGATGCTACAACTGAGTCAACTGTCATAGATACTTGGTGCACATAATAAGCATGACTCTCACTTATTTCATTTTGAAACTCTACCCATTTCTTTTTTGTATACAACTTAACCATTTGAGATTCCATAGGCCAGTTTGTCTTAATCCTGGGATGCTCATTCATATCAATATGATCTGCAACTAACTCATTGTGTCTTTGGTGTCTCAATGTCCTATTGAAACGGGTGATAAAATCCATCAATGAATTTTTATTTGAAATATATTTCTTGAAAAATGCATGTGAACCTTCAGATCTCTGACTACTAGACATTCCAGCACAAAAAATATGGCTAAAATATGCTGGCACCCACTTATGTCGCAATTCATACATCAAAGTCAACCAATCATTTTTCTCCAGATTAGCGCATTTGATAACCTCTTCCTATGAATTCTCAAATTCATCTAGTGTTGTAGAATTTCTAATGACATTCTTAATACTTTGATAGTAGTCATGAATAGTCAAAGGATGTAATTTATATGGAAATTTATTTAGTATGTGCCACAAACAATATTGATGCACTGTGTTAGGGTAAACTTGGGCAATAGCTTTTGTCATAGCAGGATCCTGATCAGTAATGATTACATTTGGTGCTCCTTTACGCATGACTTCTATGAACTTGGTAAGCAGCCAAACAAAAGACTCAGTTTTCTCATCACTTATAAAGCCTCAACAAAAAATAATTGTCTGATGATGATGATTAACTCCTACAAATGGTGCAAAAATCAACCCATATTTGTTGGTGTTATATGTTGTATCAAATACAACCACATCACCAAATACACTATATGCAACCCTTGAGACATGATCCGCCCCAAAACATCTACTAAATCTGCTATCTGAATCAGCTTCATATTCAAAGAAAAGGCTGGATTTTTCTCTTTTTCAGATGCAAATAGCTCAATTAGTGTTTCAACATCCCTTTGATCTCTCTCAAAGTTTCTAATATCTCTTTCTAAACAACCTATTCGCTCGGGCCCTCCATACTCTATCTCCAATAGGCGCATTTGTTGGCAAGTTGACACATTGGCCTCTGAAAATTGTTGAGTCAATGCTTTTTTTGCCATTGAAACTTTACAATGTGATCGTAGCAAATGCACTTTTGAAGGAGTCGAGAGTGCATGATTGTGACCCTCCATGAAGTTAGTGGCAATCCAATTAGGTCCAGTTTGTTTCTTGACAAGTGAAATCTTTGATTTACAACCAGTTCGAACTTCACCACGTACTCTTTCTTTTATCCGGTGATCACCTTTTGCTTGTTTATTCCGTTGATCATCTGTTTGTCCTTCTTTAAAGCATACAAATGTTTTCCACACTACTTCATTTGTCATCTTATTTTTCTTGCTACTATGTATTCTTGTACTAAATCCGGATTCACGTGCATATTGATTATAGAATGAAAATGTCTCATCTATTGATGAGAATTCCATCTCATATTTTGGCTTTCGATCATCAGCAACTTGAGGAATAAATAGTTGATCATCATTGCAATTTTCATCCATTACTGGAAAACTCTGCATATTATCATCATAGGGCAAGAAATAATTTTCTAAATCAAATAGTCATTTCTAAAAAAATATGATGTTGTTAAAAAATAGGAAATAAATTGGATTGTCAACCGTTTCTAAATCATAGTATTTTCTATGTGATTGCAAAAATCAAACATTAAAGAAATTAACAGTAGATGGGAGCTGAAATCTAACCACTGTAACATTGCACATAATTAAATTAAATCACTTAGGCTTAGGCAAACATTAATGCTCGCAAATAATTGAAGATCATGTTATTAATTTTCGGCAAAAAATCCAACACATAGGCAAAATTAGCCATTAGCACAGTATTAGAGTACTTTGGAGTTCAGGTCAGGGAGAGAGCCTGGACAAAGCTAATAAACCTGAAGACCAAGTGGAAATTGCACATCTATCTCTTCACAGAACATAGATGGCCGAGAACTAGTAGAGCAAAATTTTCACAGGACGAGAAAATAACCTTTAGAGGAGGCGAAGAGAGGGAGTTAGTCGGCATTCTGGTGCGCTGCATTGTTGACACTCCGAGAGAGGAGGCAAAGAGGGCTCCAACGATCCGGCGAGAACGAGAGGGAACGAAGCCCTAGCTTGGAGGAGGGCTCAACTGTTGGTGCCCCGGTTAGTTTTGATGTGATCCACCAAGTTAGTTGGGTCATGTTGGTTTACTGATCCCTCTGCTAAGTGTGCAGGAGCTTAGGTACGGAGGAAGTCGAGCGTAAGACGTGGCGGACGAGAAGGATTGCGCGGGAAAGCGAGCCGACGGGCTCGGTGCAATCCGAGGGACGCGGAAGCTGCGGAAGAGTACGCCGGTGGAACGAGAAGGACGTGCGCGGTGTCCGAGGGTCGAGAAGCCGGGAGGAAGGACGCTCGAGGGGCGAAAAGCCGGAGTCGGGTTCGGGTGAGCCTAACTTCGGTTGGCCGGAAATCACCCAGAAGACGAAGAATCAAAAAGACTAGTCCAAATGCCCAAAAGAAAAGAAAAAGTTATTTAGTGCCAAGGAGGATCGAACCCAAAACCTCATCAACAAATACTAACCCAACTACCACTTGGGATAAAGGGTGATTGCACTAAAAGGTTGCCAATATTCAAAAAGACTAGTTCAATGCCCAAAAGAAAAGAGAAAATCATTTGCAGCCAAGAAGGATCGAACCCGGGACATCAACTGTACACGGTAAACCGCTCACCATTTGGGATAAATGGCGATGGCAGTAAATTGTTTCCGATATTACTACTTAGAGATTAGAATAGCGACATGGGAATTCAAACAGCCAACACGAGCGGAAGGATAAAATTTTATTTAAAACTTTATTTCTTAAAAGATAATATTACATTATCCTTTAATCAAATCCAATGGATGCAGTTAATCCCATCCAAGATCAACCATCCAGATTACATCCATGGATTAACGACCAAGAGAAAAGTCATCAACAATCAACAATCCAGATTCATTCTCTTAGGCTATAAATAGACTTAGAGGTTTTGTTTTTTACAATTCAATTCTTTTTGTAATTTCTTTAAGTCTAAGTGTGCTTCAGTTGTAAGGCTTCTCCGCCACAAGGAGATTTTTCTGATTGAGCGTTAACCGTCTTGGAAGCAACGACCAAGTTGCAACCAAGTTTTTCTTAAAGACGAGTGCCCTCTTGTTTTATTTCTTAACCGTCTATTCACCCCCCTCTAGCCGGACCAACCCGATCCTACATCAACGACTTCGGATGATCCGACGAGAGTGAGAGGGAATGAAACCCTAACTTGGAGGAGGGCTCGACGGATTCGGAGAGAGAGATGGCTTGTCGGTGAAGAGATGGAGCGGAGAGAGAGGAAGCGCGATGGCGACGAAGAGTTTCGCCCTAGCTCTGGTTGACGCGAGGGATGCGGAGAAGAGAGAGTAGGTTTAAGAAAATTACTGAGGAAAAAGAATTTATGAGAGGGAGAGAAAATGCTTAATTTTAAAAAATATATTAACAAAAGCCACGCCCGCATCCCATCTGGATGTCGCGCACAAGGCGCGCAACGATCTCCCATAGGAGATCACTGCTATATATATATATATATAAGGAAAAATTAATCTTTTCCTTAAATAATTCGTAACTAGTACCTCTCACGCCTATTTATCCTTGCGAATCTTTCCTAAAACTCAAGAAAATTATTCTAAAATTTTCCATATGATTGGTTTCAATTTTTAACTCCTATTTATGGTTATTATATATATATATATATATATATATATATATATACCTATATATATTTATATACATATATTATTTTGTTATATATATATATATTATTATTATTATTTATTAACCATATTTTACATTGTCTCCTCATGCCATCCTTCACCGGACCTGAAGCCGTCCAGCTAAACCTATATGTATCCTGAAAACCTGCACATTCAAATACATATAACAAATACAAGGGTGAATGTAACTTAAACTCTTTGTCCAAACATCAAAACACATGATCACTCCAGACCATAGATTACTCCAACACATTCCTCACATCTTCTTCCTCTTCTCATATTTTTCTAGGGTTTTGTTTGCATGTGTTAAATATCGAAAAACAAAATCCAGTCCAAGAAATTTCGAAAAATGTCCTTGTAACGAACCGGCCCTCAGCCCCTTGGGCGGCCAAATCTCTCATTTGGCGGCCCCTCTAGGCGACCCTCGGCCCCTTGGGCGGCCAAATCTCTCATTTGGCGGCCCCTCTAGGCGACCCTCGGC